>ML379944.1:16713-164461 GCA_005239525.1 Nicotiana knightiana | reverse complement strand
GGGAGTTTGGCATACCTTCCTGCAGCTGAGAGGCCTCTAGCCTTAGATGTTCAGTCCTTAGCCTGTCAGTTCGAGAGATTGGATCTTTCTGAGCCTTGCCGGGTATTGGCTTGTGTGGTTTCTCGATCTTCCTTATTCGATCGTATCAGGGAGCGGCAGTATGATGATCCTCATTTACTTGTCCTCAGGGACACAGTCCGGCACGGTGATGCCAGAGATGTGACCATTGGAGATGACAGGGTATTGAGGATGCAGGGTCAGATTTGTGTGCCCCAATGTTGATGGGCTTCGGGAGTAGATTATAGCAGAGGCCCATAGTTCGCGGTATTCCATCCATCCGGGTGCTGCGAAGATGTATCAGAATTTGAGGCAGCACTATTGGTGGCAAAGAATGAAGAAAGATATAGCAGAGTTTGTAGCCAAGTGTCTCAACTGGCAGCAGGTCAAATGTGAGCATCAGAGACCGGGAGGGTTACTTCAGCAGATTAAGCTTCCAGAGTGGAAGTGGGAGCGGATCATCATAGACTTTGTGGTTAGACTTCCTTTGACTTTGAGGAAGCATGATGCTATTTCGGTGATTGTGGATCGGCTGACCAAATCAGCCCATTTCATTCCGGTACTGACTACTTATTTATCGGAGCGGTTGGCGGAGATTTATATTCGGGAGATCGTTCGTCTGCATGGTATTCCAGTTTCTATTATTTCAGACAGGGGTACTCAGTTCACTTCACGATTCTGGAGAGCCGTTCAACAGGAATTAGGTACCAAGATGGAGTTGAGCACAACATTTCACCCCCAGACGGACGAACAATCCGAGGGAACTATCTAGATTCTTGAGGATATGCTCCGTGCGTGTGTGATTGAGTTTGGAGGGTCTTGGGATCAGTTCTTTCCATTAGCAGAGTTTGCTTACAACAACAGTTATCAATCCAGCATTCAGATGGCGTTGTATGAGGCTTTATATGGCAGGAGGTGCAGATCTCCGGTGGGTTGGTTTGAGCAGGTTGAGGCCAGGATATTGGGCACAAAGTTGGTTCAGGATGCACTGGAGAAGGTCAAGGTGATTCAGGATAGACTCCCTACAGCCCAGTCCAGACAGAAGACTTACGTGGATCGGAAGGTTCGTGATGTTTCATATATGGTCGGAGAGCGGGTTCTGCTCCGGGTTTCGCCTATGAAGGGCGTTATGAGATTTGGGAAGAAAGGGAAGTTGAGTTCGAGGTTTATTGGACCTTTTGAGATATTGAGGCGTGTTGGGGAGGTTGCGTATATGATTGCCTTACCTCCCATATTGGCAGGAGTTCATCCGGTATTTCATGTTTCAATGCTCCAGAGGTATCACGGTGACCCGTCTCATGTCTTGGATTTCAGCTCAGTCCAATTGGACAAAGATCTATCATATGTTGAGGAGCCTGTAGCTATATTGGACAGGCATGTCAGAAAGCTCAGGTCGAAGAACATTTCTTCAGTAAAGGTTCAGTGGCGGGGTCAGCCGGCCGAGGAGGCGACCTGGGAGACCGAGCAGGATATGCGCATCAGTTACCCTCATCTTTTCACTACTTCAGGTATGTCTTTATGCTCGTTTGAGGATGAACGAATTTTTAAGTGTAGGAGGATGTGACGACCCGGTCGGTCATCTTACGAATTAACGCCCCGATCCCCTATTAAATGTTTTCTCCAAGTCTATTTCTTCTAAATTGAATTGCCGGGACGTTCGATTTTGAGTTTCAGAGAGTTTTGGGACATTTAGTCCCTAAATGAGAGCTTAAGTGTTGGAAATTTGTCCGTAGTCGGAGCAGTGGGAACAGCCTCAGAATGGAAATCCGATGGTTCCGTTAGCTCTGTTAGGTGATTTCGGGGTTGGGAGCGTGTTCAGAATGTATTTTGGAAGTCCGTAGCTCATTTAGGCTTGAAATGCCGAAGTTTGAATTTTTAGAGTTTCTGGTCCGATAGTGAATTTTTGATCCGAGGGTCGGAATGGAATTCCGGAAGTTGCAGTAGTTTCTTCATGTCATTTGGTATGTGTGTGCAAAATTTGAGGTCATTCGGATAAGTTTAGACGTGTTTCGGCATCGGATGTGAATTCTAGCATTTTCCTAAGTTTCTAGGTTTGAACCTATGCATACTCGATGCTTTTGATGTTATGAGACGTGTTTTTAAGAATCGACCTAGTTCAAATAAGGTGTTAAGGTTGGTTGGTGGTTTTGGTTGAGGTCTCGGGGGCCTCGGGGTTGTTTAAGATGCTTAACAGGTGAAAATTTGGAATTTTTCTGCTGCTGAACCAGGCCTCTTCTGGTGTCTTCGCACCTGCGAAGGTTTTTCCGCAGGTGCAGACTCGCAGGCGCGTGGGGTTGATCGCAGGTGCGATAGATGGGAGATTTGACCTGTGTTCGTAGGTGCGACCTGGGTTCCACAGGCGCGGAACCGCAGGTGTGACCTGGGTTCTGCAGGCGCGAAACCGCAGGCGCGACCAAACGACCGCAGGTGCGGCCCCAGTGTAACATTTTCTAATCCTAATTCTTTTTCAGACCATTAATTCCCGTTGTTTTCTTTAGTTTAATTATCATAAATGGGGGGAAAACCATAGGGAAGTGATGTGATTTTTCCCAACACGAAATTCTGAAACATTTATGGGGTTTTGGCATCGGATTTCAATTGTTTCTAGTTGAATGAGTTCGTGGGTGTATGGGTGTCCGCAAAATATAACTTTTATCCGATTCCGAGTCGTGGGTCCGAGGGGCATTTTGGTCATTTTATATAATTTTACGTCTTAGCTTAAATTAAACAGTGAAAATCAGTTGCATGAGATGTTATTTACGATATGTAATTAGATTGTATAGATTTGGACCATTCGGAGTCGGATACTCGTGGAAAACGTGTGGTTTCAAGTTGATTTTGAACCTGTTCGAGGTAAGTGGCTTGTCTAACCTTGTGTGTGGGACCTTTCCCCTTAGGATGTGATATTTGGTAATTGAAAATCCGATTTTACTTTAAATATTTAGACTGAATTTCTTTCTTACCTGCTTTATTCTACTTGCGATTATAGCCTATGTTAGTTTAGAAAAGAATGCCTAGTTGACTTGAATTGCCTATTTGCTTAAGTTGCTTTAATTGTACTACGTGAAGCATGTTAGGTTAGAACTACTTGTTGCTTTGTATTTTTGCATTGTATTTCTGAATGTCTTCTTGTTGTGGCTGCGTATTTACTTTGGACTACAGGACAGTATCCCGTGAGATCCCCCTGCATATTTACTTTGGACTACGGGACGGTATCCCATGAGACCCCTCTGTATATTTACTTTGGACTACGGGACGGTATCCCATGAGATCCCTCTGCAAATTTACTTTGGACTACGGGACGGTATCCCATGAGACCCCTCTGTATATTTACTTTGGACTACGGGACGGTATCCCGTGAGATCCCCCTGCATATTTACTTTGGACTACGGGACGGTATCCCGTGAGATCCCCCTGCATATTTACTTTGGACTACGGGACGGTATCTCGTGAGATCCCCCTGCCTATTTACTTTGGACTACGAGATGGTATCCCGTGAGATCCCTCTGCAAATTTACTTTGGACTACGGGATGGTATCCCGTGAGATCCCCCTGCATATTTACTTTGGACTATGGGATGGTATCCCGGGAGATCCCCCTACACATTTTTAGCTGGACTACGGGACGGTATCCCAGGAGATCCTCCAGATATACATATGATGGACTATGGGACGGTATCCCGGGAGATCCTTTGGATATACATATGATGGACTACGGGACGGTATCCCGGGAGATCCACTAGACAGTTGAGAAAAAGATTACATGACGGTATCCTGGGAGATCCTCATTGTTACCTTTGTTATCGAGCTATTCATATTTCGTGTTTACTCTGTTCTTGTGTTTGCCATTTCCTTGTTTGACCTGTCTTATTTCACGGCTGTATTCATTATTTCTGTCTGTCTTTCATACTGTAAATTCCTATTATATTGTTTAATCTCAGTAGGGCCCTCACCTTCCTCGTCACTACTCGATCGAGGTTAGGCTTGGCACTTATTGAGTACCGCTCTGGTGTACTCATGCCCTTTCCCGCACACGTTTTTCATGCGCAGATGCAGGTACCTCTACTCAGGCGCACTGTCCCCGAGGTTGAGAGATACAGTAGAGACTTCGAGGTACATCTGCCGCGTCTGCAGACCAAGAGTCTCTATCTTATTTCAGCTTTTTTGTGAAAAGTTGTCCTTCCTCACAGTTGTATAGACATTCTGGAGTTAGAGCAGTGTATTATATTCCGTTAGCCTGTGGTTCCCGTGAGTTTCCGGGTTTTGGGGTGATATTGTAGACCTCCATAGTATTTTGGGTTGTATATGCCAAGTGGCATTTATATACAGTCTTTCTTTTATATTGTTCAGCTTTCTTTTATTTAATTATTTCACAAACTATGTTGTTATTCCGCATTGCTAGGATTACCTAGTTATAGGGACTAGGTGCCGTCACGATATATTCTCGGAGGGCGAACTGGGGTCGTGACAATATTCAGGTTGACTCGAAGAAGATTGAGGCACTCAAGAACTGGCCTAGACCAGCATCAACTACAGAGATTCGGAGTTTCTTGGGACTGGCAGGCTACTATTTTTGGTTCGTGGAGGGGTTCTCATCTATTGCAGCCGCGATGACCAGGTTGACCCAGAAGGGTGCCCCGTTCAGATGGTCGGACGAGTGTGAGGCGAGCTTTCAGAGGCTCAAGAAAACTCTAACTACGACACCGGTATTGGTTTTGCCCACATGTTTAGGGCCTTATACAGTCTATTGCGATGCTTCCCGTATTGGGCTTGGTGCAGTGTTGATGCAGGATGGCAAGGTAATTGCTTATGCTTCGAGGAAGTTGAAGATTCATGAGAAGAACATTCCAGTGCATGATTTGGAGTTGGCATCCATTGTCCATGCATTGAAGATTTGGAGGCACTATCTGTATGGCGTGGCGTGTGAGGTGTTCACGGATCATAAGAGTCTTCAGTACTTGTTCAAGCAAAAGGAATTGAATTTGAAGCAGAGGAGGTGGTTGGAGTTGTTGAAGGATTATGATATTACCCTCTTATATCACCCGGGGAAGGCCAATTTGGTGGCCGATGCTTTGAGTAGGAAGTCAGCTAGTATGGGCAGTCTTGCTTTTATTTCGGTCAGTCAAAGGCTGCTTGCTTTGGATGTTCAGGCTTTGGCCAATCGATTTGTGAGGTTGGATATTTCTTAGCCTAGTCGAGTGTTGGCTTGTACGGTCGCTTGATCTTCATTATTGGAGTGTATCCGTGATCGAAATTTGATGATCCCCATTTGTGTGTCCTTAGAGACACGGCGCAGCGCGGAGGTGCCCAACAGGTGACCTTAGATGATGATGGTGTTTTGAGATTGCAGGGGCGAGTTTGTGTGCCCAATGTTGATGGGATTAGAGAGTTGATTTTAGAGGAGGCCCATAGTTCTCGATACTCTATTCATTTGGACGCTGCGAAGATGTATCAAGATTTACGGCAGCATTATTGGTGGCGTAGAATGAAGAAGGATATTGTGGAATATGTGGTGCGATGTTTCAATTGTCAACATGTTAAGTATGAGCATCAGAGGCGTGGTGGTTTATTTCATAGGATTGACTCCCCGAGGGGTAGTGGGAGAGGATCACTATGGACTTCGTTAGTGGACTTCCGTTGACCCGGAAGAAGTCCGATGCAGTTTGGGTCATTGTTGATAGGCTGACCAACTCAGCACATTTCATTCCTGTGGCAGTCTCCTATTTATCTGAGAGGTTAGCTGAGATCTATATCCACGAGATTGTTCGCCTTCATGGTGTGCCGGTATCTATCATTTCGGACCGGGGCGCGCAGTTTACCTCGCGCTTCTGGAGAGCAGTTCAGCGAGAGTTAGGCACCCAGGTGGAGTTGAGCACAACATTTCATCCTCAGACGGACGGGCAGTCCGAACGGACTATTCAGATATTGGAGGATATGCTCCGAGCTTGTGTTATTGACTTTGGAGGATCATGGTATCAATTCTTGCCTTTAGCAGAGTTTGCCTACAACAACAGCTACCAGTCGAGTATCCAGATGGCTCTTTATGAGGCTTTATATGGTAGGCGGTGTCGCTCTCCGGTTGGATGGTTTGAGGCGAGAGAGGCTCGGTTGTTGGGTACAGATTTGGTTCAGGAGGCCATGGACAAGGTCAGGATCATTTAGGATAGGCTTCGTATAGCTCAGTCCAGGCAAAAGAGTTATGCAGATCGCAAGGTTCGAGATATGGCTTTCATGGTTGGTGAGCGAGTACTGCTCCGGGTGTCGCCTATGAAGGGCGTGTTAAGATTTGGGAAGAAGGGCAAGCCCTAGGTTCATCGGTCCGTTTGAGATTCTTGATCGAGTGGGAGAGGTGGCTTATAGACTTGCATTACCGCCTAGATTATCAGCCGTACATCCTCTTTCATGTGTACATGCTTCGGAGGTATCACATCGATCCAACCCATGTGTTAGATTTCAGCACTGTCCAGTTGGACAAAGACTTATCTTACGAGGAGGAGCCGGTAACTATTCTAGACCGGCAGATTCGTCAGTTGAGATCCAAGAGTTTCCCTTCTGTTCGTGTTCAATGGAGAGCTCAGCCACCTGAGGCATCGACCTGGGAGTCCGAGTCCGATATGCGGAGCCGTTATCCCTCATTTATTCCCCGACTCAGGTACTTCCTTCTTCTGTCCGTTCGAGGACGAACGATTATTTTAGAGGTGGAGAATGTGACGACCCAAAGGGTCATCACCTATTTCTTATTACCCCTTCTGTACTTTCGAGGCCTTGAAAACCTCATCTATAGTTGCCTCGATTTGCATGCATAGTCCGGGCGCGTAGCCAGACAGCTTAAATATGAAATTCTGTGTAAAATGCTAAGATTTGATTTAAAATGAGTAAATTTGACTCCGGTCAACATTTTGGGTTAACAGACTCGGACCCGTGATTTGACGGTCTCGGAGGGTTCCGTAGGAAAATATGAGACTTGGGCGTATGCCCGGAATCAAATTCCGACGTCCTAAGCCCGAGAAATAAATTTTTGAGTAAAATTATTTTTCTGAAATTTATAAAGAAAAGTAAAATGAAAATTGGTTAGAATGTGTTGGTATCGGGCCCGTATTTTGGTTCCGGTGCGCGGTACAGGTCTTATATGGGGTTTAAGATATTTATGTGAAGTTTGGTTGAAATTGGACGTCGTTTGATGTGTTTCGGACTTAAAACTCTAAATTTGAATGTTTATGAGGTTTGAAGAAAAACTAGTGATTTTGAGGTTTGATTCGTTGTTTTTGATGTTATTTTGGCGATTTGATCACACAGACAAGTTCGTAGGATGTTGTGTGAGTTATCTGTGAAATTTGATGTCATTCCGAGTTGTATAGGTCAGTTCGGCACGTTGTTAGCGATGTCTAGAAAACTTAAAGTTGTTTGGTTCTTGAGGTTTGGGGGTGTGATTTTGAGTTTTAGCATTGTTTTGGGTGTTCTGAAGGTTCGAGCGAGTCCATATTTTGATTTGGGAGTCGTTGGTACATTTGGACTAGCGCTCAGGTGGGCCCAGGTGCCTTCCGAGCACATAACGGGGCTAAAAACCAGCAAACATAGCTGCTGGTGCACCTGATTTGGTGTGACCGCAGGTGCAGTCCCTAGCATCGCAGGTGCGAGACCGCAGGTGAGGTCCCCAGCATCGCAGGTGCGATAAACCAAGGGCCTGGCCAATCATCGCAGGTGCAGAAAATTTCTCGCAGGTGCGGGCCCAGGCTCCCTAGCCCATTTTCGCAGGTGCGAGATTTTTCTCGCAGGTGCGGTCCCCAGGGCCGCAGGTGCGGAATCACTGTTCAGGCAGTGTGTTTTATATACGGTTTTTAAACCCATTTTTCTCATTTCCTTCTTCTTCCTTGGGCGATTTTCCTCCATTGTTGAGGGCTAACAACCCGGTCTTCTAAGGTAAGTGAACTCTACTCAGAAATTAGCTTCATGCATGGATTCTAGCTTAATTAACTACATAAATTAGTGCAAAAATTCAAGAATTTGGGTAGTAACCTAGAACTTGTGATCATTTGAGAATTTTCTGTGAATTGCCCATGAAATCAAGTAAGAATTGTATATTAATGATCCTTAGGCTTTGGGTGAGTGTTCCCTTCAAGAATTATAGGAATCCGAGGAAGCAGGCCTGGGGTCGAATTTTGGTATTTTTGGAAGAATGCTAGGAAATGGATAGTTAGGCTATGTAATTGAATCATTGAATCCTTATTGATATAATTGAGTTGATTATGTCTAGATAATACAATTCCGGAGTTGAATTCTAAAGGAAAGACGGTGTTAGAGGCTTGATTGCTATACTTTGGACCCGAGGTAAGTGTTTGGTCTAACCTTAGCTTGAGGGAATAGGATTTGAATATTATTTTCTACTTGATAATTTTCAAATACGATGTATAGGCACGGTGACGAGTATCTATATATTGGTGTCTAGCATGACCGTGAGTCCCTATATTGCGAATATTCTGACTTGTTGTAATTTCCATGCTTAATTGATGTTTTCTATATGTTGTAAAGAGCATGTGAAGGGAATTGTAATCTTTAAAACTCCTTTGGAGCATTGGCTCAAATTGTGACACGAATGATGAAGATATATGAGATAATTGAATCCTTTGGAGCATTGGCTCAAATTGTAACACGAATGACGAATATATATGAGATAATTGAATCCTTTGGAGCATTGGATAAAGTAATAGAGTAAATTATGAAATGAAAGTGAAAGAAATAGAAAGAGTTACTAAAATTTACCCTTGCCGGGTCATTGTTGCTTTTAGTGATTATCTCCCTTGCTGGGATGTTGAGATTGCTGCTATTGTTCCCTTGCCGGGATTTAATTGTTTAATTGATGTTCCCTTGCCGGGATTTCTATTTTATTCTGTTTACTCTCTTGCCCTTGTTGTGATTGCTGTTTGGGTGAGGAAGAGTGTTAAAGCACGAAGGGTGATGCCGTGCACTGTTTGATATTGTGAGGAAGAGTGTTAAAGCACGAAGGGTGATGCCGTGCATTGTTTGATATTGTCTCCCTTGCTGGGATGTTGAGATTTTTGTTATTGTTCCCTTGCCGGGATTACTATTTCTATTCTGTTTACTCCATTGCCCTTGTTTGTGATTAATGTTTGGGTGAGGAAGAGTTCTAAAGCACGAAGATGATGCCATGCATTGGTTGATATTGTGAGGAAAGAGTGTAAAGCACGAAGGGTGATGCCGTACCATACGATGTAGCATTCCGTACCAATATTCATTGATTATACTGTGAGGAAAGAGAGTAAAAGCACGAAGGGTGATGCGTTGCCATGATTTACATTGATTACATTATACATTGCATAGTGAGGAAGAGAGTAAAAGCACGAAGGGTGATGCCGTGCAAGTTTGTGATTTATGGTCCTTATTGATATTCTGGTTTTGTTGTTCTTTTCCTTATTTAAGATTTCTTATATGAAACTGTTATCTCCCCACAACATGTTCCCCTTCCTTTATTAATTGTTTTCTTCCTGTATTTCTTATCCGTTGTATATATGTATATATTTATTTGAACTGCGCAGGTTTATTTGGTAGTCTGGTTCTAGCCTCGTCACTACTTCGCCGAGGTTAGGCTAGACACTTACCAGTACATGGGGTCGGTTGTACTGATGCTACACCTGCACTTCTTTATGTTGTGCAGATTACGCAGCCGGACCCGGAGGACATCATTAGTGGGAGTGTATTCTTGCTTATCCTAGAGGCTTCAAGGTATACCCGCTGACATTCGTGGGCCTTGGCGTCTCTCCCATCCCTATGCCTTCATTTCTGTCTTTTTTTTCCTCTAGTTTCAGAGACAGTCATGTATTTTTTTCCTGACTTGTATTTAGCACTCTTGTAGAAGGTTTGTGAGTTTGTGACTCCAGGTTTTGGGAAATTTAGGTGTCGTTGTATTATGTTGTCCTTACTTAGCTTGAAACCGTATTTGTTTCCATTGTTTAATTGTGAACTGTTTTAGTTTATACTGTTAAATTGAAGTTATTATGCTAGTTTAGCTATACACGTTGACTTGTCTAGTGGGTTCAACGTTAGACGCCATCACGGTTCGACGGTGGAATTTCGGGGCGTGACATGGTAATTCCATCCGTTCCATTTGGAAGCGGGATACGAACTCCCTTAACATCTCATTCTCTCTTTTTTTTGATTTTGTAGAGGTCAGATTTCCTTGTAGCGACCTTGATGGCACCAGAATGCGCCTTGACAAAAGTGTCTGCCATCATGGCAAACGAATCTATCGAGTTCGGGAGCAGGTTATGATACCGCATGATGTCCCCTTTGGACAGCGTTTCTCCAAATTTTTTCAATAAGACGGATTCAATCTCGTCATTTTTTAAGTCGTTCCCTTTTACATCACAAGTGTAAGCAGTAATGTGTTCATTGGGGTCCGAGGTCCCGTTGTACTTTGGGAGATCGGTTATTCTGAATTTCTTCGGGATGGGCTTCATAGACGCACTTGATGGGAATGGTTTTTTCATGAACTTCTTTGAATCTACACCCTTCAGAATCGGGGGTGCGCTCGGGATCTGATCGACCATCAAGTTATAACTCTCCACCTTTTTGTCGTTAGCTTCTATCTTCTTTTCGCCTGATTCAATCCTCTTTGTGAGGTCCTCGAGCATCTTCATAATAGCGGGGTCGGCTGCTGACCCGTTATTGCTCGACCTTTCTGGTGCCTGTTCGACTCGAGAAGCCGTTTCTGGTGGTGCTGTACTTGGAGTATTTTGATGGCTTTGTAGCTGATCAATAGCTACTTGTTGTGCTTGCAACATCTCAAAAATGACATGAAAGCTAACTTGTCTTTCCTTTTGAGCAGGGGATCTCTGTGCTCCATGTTGGTCTCCTTCGCGCACACTTCCGTCTGTATGAGAGCTTACATCGACATGTTGAGTGTTGCGTAGCCTTCGTCAACGGGGATTTGTACTGGTTCCCTTCAAGGTTTTGTGATGGTACATCAGCGCCTAAAGCAGCTACACCGTTCTCTCCATGATCCCCAGGACCGTTGTTTTCACGTGCATTCACTGAGTTAGACATTTTCTGACCTGAAATTGAAGATTCTTGGACATGAAAAAGTATAAAGAGTAATTTGTGTTTTTAGAAAACCAACACTGAAACAATCACTATTATTTTTAGCCCCACGGTGGGCGCTAAACTATTTACCTTGAAAACGGTAATTACGATTATATCTGATTTTGTGGTTCTAAAAATATGTGATTTATTTTAATGCTAGTTGTTAGGCATTAGATGCTAAGTGCGAGCTAGAAAAATGGGATAATAGCAAAGGGCAATGGTGTTTTTCAAACCAAACAGACTTGAGATGAGGTCTCGAGCTGGCCGAAACTGGGCCTCGAGGTCGAGCTAGTGTGCTTGATTGGGGGCGATCGATGGGGGAATAATAGTGTAGAGGGCCTCGAGGATATCCTCTTTATGATCAATAATGAGCAATAAATTAAGAACAATAAATGAAACACGATAAATGGAAGCAATAAATCGATGGAGCAATTGTAGAGTATGTTTAAGTTAGAGAGCAGAAAATGTTCTTCTATTCAATATCCTCCCCCTAAAAAAATTACAAGGGTCCCCTATATATAGGAGCGGGAATCTCAGCATAGTACATGTGTAATTATTACAAAGAGATACAACTGGTACATCTATTTAATGGTCCGGTACAGACTTGTGCTATTCTTGCAGGCGTTGTCAGCTCTAGCCACGTGCCTTTGGGAATTTTTCGCTTTTTCATGATGGTCACCGATTTATACCTCCCCGAGGTCGAGCGTGGGGAATCCTCGATGTGCTCTCTCGATGTCGAACTTCGAACTGTACTTCGAGCCCTCCGAAGACGGGCTATGGAATGCCATAATGAACATAAAATCGGACTCTTTGATTTTAGCCATATACAGGATTGTTACAAGTCATATGGGAATGTGTTAGGACTCGATAATAGGGACTTGGTCAAGGTCAATTTTTGACTTGATGTACCAATGAGGATGTCATTGAAGCGGTTGAAAGCTAATATTCTTGTACATTCTCAACTGGGATTAAGTCAAATTTCCATTCTGCTGATCACTTCACTCTCCATCTCCCACTATTAATCTCAGTTGTCACAGGCCACAAGATGATAACCTATTTTCATTTTACAAGAACAGTGAATTATTCACCTCTTTGGTTGACTTGGATCACTTTATCTACAACTTTTCATCGCTTGTCCTCCAGCTATGTTACTAGCTGTGAGTGTCAGTCCATGGAAATGGAGTTTATGCTCATATCATATTACACAATTCCTTATATTGGACTGAGAAATAAGGTTTTCAAGTCATAACTCTCCTTCATGAGTTACTGAAGAGAGTGGAATCAGTAAAGTAATTTTATTCAAGTTGATTAGTTCAGTTAAAATACTACTTCTAGATAGGAACATTGAAATGGCTACTACCCTAGATAGATTTCACTAAACTATACAGCTATTCCCTTCTTTCCAAAGGGAAATGTAAAGAAACAAAGACATGAGAAGAAAGTAAGGAAAACCTTTGGATGAACTAAATTTACACTATGGGAAACAAGCCTATGAAAAATACAGTATATGATGTCTCAGTTCAAAGTACAAGGGAAAATCACTAAAGAAAGTTGAAGTGACAATATGGATTTATACAACATTAAACACATTTTGTTGTAGCCAAGCTTTTGCTCGCTTGAGTATATGATGTTCATCCCTCCGACATGAACAGTTTGGTCTAGTGGCTTTTCTCTGTTACATACTTTCTTTAGCACGATGAAGAAATTGCAGTCTTATATGTTGTTGTTTACGTTTAAAACAATACAGCTGAATTTGTAACATGGTTTATAGACATTTAAATTAATTTAACCCAGCAATATGAAATAAATAAGAACAGAAAAAAGAATATAAAATGAAGGCAAGATGGCCTCCTAGCCACTTAAACTTGCACCCAGTTGCCAACCCGGTAAATAAACTTATAATTTTTTCATTCGAACACCTCAACTCGTACATATATGAACTAATAAACACCTTTGACCATTGACTATGATTATGTGGCAAGAACACTAATAAAATCTTTTTTTTTTACTTTTGGGTACCAGAGAAAATGGAAACTATTGGTGCCAAAATTTTGTCAACTGGGAAATACAGAAATGGTTTTTTGTATCTATACCAATTGGGAACTCAATTTTAATCTTAATCATCACAGCCTCTAATAATAATAATAATAGTAATAATAGCGACCATTGTGAAACCCTATTCAGGATTCAATGCCGGTTGGTAATGATGATGATGATGAAGAAGAAGTAGAAAGGGCAACTCAACTAGTAGCTGATTTAAAAAATAACACTAAAGAAGCTCGGTTTTCCTAATTGAATTTAATAGAAATAAGAAAAGAAGTAGAAAAGGGACGAAGAAAACTGACTAATTTTTTGGATTTGGGGTTTGGTCGGAAGCTTTTCCGGCAATGTCTTCTTTTACTGGTTTGGGGGAAGGGGGAGTGTGTGAGTGGAGAAGAAAGTAAAAATAAAATAAAATTTCTATAAATTAATTTTAAAAGCAGGGTCCACAAATAACACGTGTCAAACAACAAATGGTCTAGCAGATAACGTATTTGACATGTAAGAGCAATTGATATACACTCTCGATTGGATGTGTTTATTAGTATTCATTCCGTCAAGTTGAGGTCTTCAAAGGGAAACATTGTAAGTTTATTTACCGGGTTGGAAATTGAGTGCAAGTTTAAATGGCCATGAGGTCATTTTGCCTAAAATGAACTTAAGGAAATAGAAGCCTGAATACGAATTTAGCTTCTCCGGTAGTACAAGAGAGAACAATATTAAGAACAAGGTAAAAGAATAATGTCATAGAATGAGAACTGGTTCAAGCTTTTTAGTACAGAATATTTTGTGTGGTACATTGGATACTAATTCTCCTATTTGTAGCTCTATTTAGGGAGACAATGTCCCCAAATCAAGCTCCTCTTGAATGAGAATGAAACCTCCATTGTTGCATAATGGTGGCTATAAATATAGATATTCTCTGTAAGGTCTACTTATTGAGTGTTATTCGATATCAACTCTTCAAATCATTGTTATCGGTTATCCTGTCTTCAAAATTCACTCAGCACCGGTCATATGTTCGCATCCGGTACCAACTACTTGCTAACTCACATCTAACCTGTCTTTAGTTCCACGTGTCACCTCCTCATTCGTCCAACTGTCACTAACAAATTTATCGCATACAGATAGTCCCTCTACTTTGGTGACAATACTTTAGTGTTACCAGGAAGTAGATAAAACATCTTTACTTACCAGGAAAGTTTCTGAAAAGTCTTACACATGAAAGGACACATGTCTCTTTGCATTTAATGACCCGAACATGTGTTACCCTGCAATATAGAAAATACTTTCGCCAGTTTTTGAGTTAATCATGACCATGATTTTTTGCGTCTATAAACGTCTCCACTACTCATCATTTTTACTCTCTATTTTTACAACTCTTTCTTCTTCTTCAATTTACTTTAGAACCTTACTGCAAAGTTCAATTCTCTCAGTAAAATCTTTCTTCACAAATTGCTTACCATCATGTCATCTAACTTGCTGCCCTTGGAAACTCTAGCCTTCTCTTCGGTGGAGGCCCAAAGAAGAACAACGCAAATGAGGCTGATGTCGAATCTGAACCTCCTACTGTAAACTCCATCATACCCCTTAAACTTAACACCAACTCTAATCTTCAAGAACAAAATGAACCCATTAATCCCAAAACTAACAGACACTGACCCATTCATATGTATCCTTCTTCCATTCGTCTTTTTAGTGTACCTGTTGTGAAGGAGGATTGTCAATGGGACAACATTAAAATCTTCGCCCTAGTGAAATTGAAAATATCACCTTCTCCAGAACAGATTTCATGTATGTTTACACATACCCTTTAACTTTGATAGCGGGTAAATGAATCGACCCAATAGTTTTAGAATTTTGCCACTCGTACCAAATCTGTTTGGCAAAAATAAACCCATCTGTATGGCATATAGTGGCTTGCCCCTTAAAAGATCTTCTATTAGGGTGTGCTAAAACTTAGTTAATGCGATCATCATGCCCCTTTACCAGTGTTGACGAAGACAACGACCGTGGATGGATGGAACGGTTCATTTTCTTTGCTACCAGGGACATCCTCCTAACAACAACACCTACGATTATTGAATCTTGGAACCTTTTTTGTAAGTCTTCAGCTATCTTTTCCTTTCCATAGTTAAAAAGATTTTCCTCCTTTATTAGCTTTGGATTTTCCTTATTCCAGCTACCCATCGGGAACCACCAAGGGTTCGAAACATGGCCCAATGAGTACGTAAAATTTAGGATATTACTAGTCAAAAATCCCAAAGGTAGAAAGAAATGGCCCTCAGACTTGGATAGAAAGCCAAAAGTCATGGTAAACAAAAGTTCTTCCACCCTTCTTTCAATATTTTAACATAACTTAGAATCAATTTGTAAAATATCTTTTTGTACCACACAGAACATCCGAAGAGATCCGTTGTTTGCCCCGACATTGAGGATCTCAATGACATGGGTCAGAAGCTCAATGAACATTGCAAAATGTCCTTAACCGTAGGAGAGCTCACGAATCTAATCTTGCTTCCAGTGAAAGCGCCTCATCCCAGAATCCCCAACCTAAAAATAAGAAACCAAATGGGAAAATGTACCTCTTCGGCTGGGACTCGGGAGAAGAAACTGAAAAGAACACCAATGGTACCAACCATAACGTTTCTTCAAGATGAAGCGGTTACCCTTCAGAGAAGAAAAATATATTCATCTGCTCAAGCGAATGCTTAGCAAGGGCAGCTTCAAACTCCACAACCAGAAGAAGTTTAAGGGCTCTTCATGGAAATGGGATTCGCCGAAAATGTTGTAACTCATTTTCAAATCCCTGTTGTTGCTTCTGGTCAAAGGAGTTCAACCCCTAACCTTCCTCCACCATCAACTTATTAGACGATCACAGCCGCCCATTCTTCTACATCACCTGCTACTTCTCCATCGGCGCCATCCAAACAGATGGAAGATTTTCCTTCTCCACGATCAACCGACCATTGATATTTGGGGAACACTTACCCACACCCACTCAAAACCCTAATGGGAAATGAAGCATCATCTTTACAGCTTAGAATGAGTTCCATATACTTTCCAAGCCCGTGGACTTGCCAATTATCGGAAGGCAATGGACTCTCTTTTTCCGGAGTGTCTGTTAACAGGTATCAATCGAATCATCTCCCATAATTGAACTAATAACCTTAGATTTAATCTATTCAAGCCAACCTTATTCATTCCGAAGTCCTGCAAATGTTATTTTTGGATAAATGAGCACTTAATACGAAATGAGATCAATTTTTGGCTGAACGAAGTCAGCTTGCCGAGCACCTCCCAATGCTGGAAGCAAAAGTTGCTCAAATAGATGATCTCAAGGCTCGGTGGCAGCAATCCGAGCAAGGTAGAATGGCTCACAGCCACGAAGCCACTCAATTACATGAAGACCTTAAAGAGGAAAAGGCTATGTGGGCTGAACTTCATGATACCGTGACTGCTACGAGCGAGCGCAAGTTTGACTTCATGGAGAAAGTCAATAACTTGGAGGCGAGATTACGCTCCAAAACTGAGGAGGCCAGTACTGCCGCAGAGAAGAGAGCATAGATGGAGGAGAGGCTCAAGAGGATCATGGAGCAGAATCAATTTCATGCTACAACAAATGTTTAACTTAATTCCAAGTTCGGCATCGTTAAATCTGAAAATGACAAGCTCCACACAAAAATTAGTAAAATCTGAGCTAAACTCCAAGACCAGAAAGACTCTACCCTCTTCGATAAAACTTACTCCATATATATCACGAAGAGGAAGACTTTGGAGGAGGCTGAAAAAGGCATTGCAAACATCAATGACTGCATTGTCAAAGCTCGTGAACTCGAGACAACTGCTCTCGAGAACCTCCTTCTTTAGCCTACTGCTTCTAAATCATCAAATACTTACTTCGAGTATTCGAGAACTGAATAGGAAACCGAAGAGGAATAATACTCTTTTGATTCGGGAATCGAAGACTCTTCTATCCCTTCGAGCTCTAACTGCAAAAATAATTGATGTATATTTTTATTTGTAACTATGCCAAAACTTCTTTATTGAGTTTGACATTTTAATTAGTGAAATAAATTCTTTTCTTAAGTTTTCTGCAAAAAAATACTCCTTTTCATTTAACTAGACGAAGGTTCAGGAATTCTTTTCACATCCAATATTTGTTTTCGGGCACTAACACTTCCAGAATCTACCATTTGACTAGAGGGTTTCATAAGAAATGGACCTTATGTTTACGGTGCTCTTGAAGAGGATGTATCTTATTCACTCCCGCACAAGCATTTGAACTTCTAACTAACTTTTAGACAAAATAAAAGTAACTTATCATTCGGATGTTACACCCCATGTTTTCGTACATAAGGGTATGTCGTAAGTCAATTGATGTTAGCTAAGAAATACGATCATATTTAGAAGTACACAAAGTAATTTTCATGTTACCTTGGAGGTTCAAATATTTAAGATCATAAATAACAAGTACCAAGAGGGTTGGAAGGTTTAGAAGTTAAACGAATCGAAGAAAATAAGTTTCGTTGAAAGTCGACAAGTTGGAAATGTTATAACCTCATACTTTTGAGATGAGACTAGGTGCTTAACATGATAATAATATGATTTTATGAGGTATTTTAGTCATATGATAATCGTGTGTTATGTTTTGAAGTCAAGTGAGTTGTGAAAGGAAAGTCGACGAAAGTCGTCACAACTTATGCTCATAAACGCACTAAAACTTAGGTAAAATATAATAGAGTTTTCCTCCCAATATATATAGAATTATGGGATAATACACCTACCAAATTGAATATCTACAAGTTTAGTTTCTAACTCATCAAACCATTAATCGATTCGATAGCGGAGTTGAGTGATATTTGCATTTTTGCAAGACTGAGCAGATTTCTAGGTGACAAGTAGGTGAATCACCTACTTGCTCAAATGGAGGGACCGAAATAATCCCCAAAAAGGGGAGGGCAAGGGGACATACAAGGGATTAATTAACCCATTTATTTCAAACATCTTTCAGGCCAATAACATCAGATTAAACCACTTCATCTTCCAAAAATCACATACAAACTCTAGGTGATTTCGGGTGATACAAAGTGATTTTAGTGCCAAAAAACTTGGACACCTTGATAGTTTTCCTTTCTCCTTCGTGTAGCTGTGTTGGGGGACTGGTTTTGGATGTAGAGGGACCAGTTTTTGTGTGTTCTAATAAGTACAAGGTAAGTTTATGCTTCTCTTATCTTATCTAAACTTCTACGAGTTGTAGCTCGATCATAAAGACTATAACTTGCGAGTTTCGAAAGAGTAGTATGTTGTTTGTAGTTGTGCCACAATTTGGTGGTTGTGAACTTATTCTTAAGTTGAATTCATGGTTATTTTATATGAGAAGAAGATTAATTATGTAATGTTAGTTGTGTTTCTTGATTTAAAAGAAAATACAAGTTGGAACGTGTTTAGGTAATCCAAAAAATAAGTTGAGTTGCTGAACTTGTGGGACTGTTATGGGGTCATTTTAAAGTTGTATTGTTCCTGAAAATTAGAAAAGATAATTGAATATGTGGTAGTTAATGTTGTTGATAAATTCTGGAAGGAAGAAGGGGCCAAATAGAGCTTGCCGCTCGTCAAGATTGTTAAAGTGTTTTGAAAGGAATATTATGAGTAATGTTGATATTGTTTGGGCTATATGTAACAAGATGTAAAGATGTTAATTAAACATTACATATGAATGGTCTGATAAATTATAAGCAATATAGTGTCTGTATAATGAGGGATTGTTATATACAAATAGTTCAACAAGGCAGCATAATGTATAGTTTCTGCCTCCGAGGCTCCTAAATATCGGGCCAACGGGCCTTGGAACGACTATCTATATAGCTGCCCCCTCCCCTAGAAGCGGTAGCAAGCTTCTTTGGTGCGAAGTTCCCGGGATGCCTTCGGGTCTTTGGGCAGCTTGCCGTGCTGAAGGTAATTGATAAACTCATTCCTCTAGTCCCAGACTAGGTTGGTTGTATTTACTTCACCATAACCGTCCATATCCAGTACCGAATACATGAGCTGTACGAAAATTTCGGAATATGATCCTTTCATCTATGTGGATGATCCCAAATTGGCCAATGTATCTGCTTCTACATTTTCTTCTCTCGGGCTGTGAGTGATTGACCACTCCCTGAACCGTGTGAACAAAGTTTGAACTTTAATCACGTACTATTGCATATGTTCCTCCTTTGTGTCAAAGATCCCATAAACTTGGTTATCACCATATGCAAATCACATTTGATTTCTATGACCTCGTAGCCAAGTCCATGGGACCATTCGAGTCCTGCAATCAATGCCTCATACACGACTTCATTGTTAGTCCAAGGAATAGTTTTTATGGCATGTCTCAGGGTTTCTCCCGAAGACGTGATCAGAACCACACCATGCCCGAACACTTTCACATTGGAAGTTCCGTCCGTGAACAGGGTCCAAACTCCTAATGTCGTCTCTGACACTATCACCGCTTCTTTGCAGTTAAAGGCAGTAGCCCGAGACTGAAATCGACCACGAAGCTGGCCAAAACATGTGATTTAATCGCAGACCTGTGCTTATACTCAATATTAAATTCACTAATTTCAACTGCCCATTTGGCCAGGCGACCTGAACACTCAGGTTTGTGAAGGACATTGCACAGGGGAAAAGTTGTCATCACGTCTATCAGGTGGCACTGAAAATAAGGCCTAAGCTTTTGAGAGGCGACTACGGGAGCTAAGACAATTTTTTGAGGTGCGTATAATGAGTCTCTGCTTCCAATAAAATTTTTCTTATATAATAGACTGGAGATTGCGTACCTTCTTCCTTCCGGACTATAGCTGCACTTACCGCTACCTCGGAGTCCGCTAAGTATATATCAACAACTGTTCGCCTTCCCCCGATTTTAATAATAGCAGAGCTCTTTATCGATAACGTTTCAGATCTCTTAAGGCATGTTGGAATTCTGGAGACTCGAACTTGTTCTTCTTCTTCAGAAGTGAGAAGAAGTGATGACATATTTCTGAAGACTGAGAAATGAACCTACTTAGAGCGACCAATCTTAAAATTAGCCTTTGGACTTCTTTCATGCTTGTCTGCTGGTCGGTAATGTCCTCGATAGCTTTGATCTTACCGGATTGACCTCAATCCCTCTTCGTGACAGCAGGAAACCCAAGAATTTACAGAGCTAACTCCAAACGCGTATCTTTCGGGGTTGATCTTCATGTTGTGCTTCCTTAGGAAATTGAAAGTTTCCTGGAGGTGTTTTAAATGGTCACCTGCATTCAAAGACTTGACCAAGATATCATCTATGTATACTTCCATTGTTTTACCTATTTGTTTTTCGAACATCTTGTTCACGAGCCTCCGATAAGTGGCTCCAGCATTTTTAAGCCTGAAGGGCATCGCATTATAACAATATGTGCCAAAGTTTGTTATGAACATAGTTCTTTTCCTAATCCACTAGCTTCATCTTAATTTGATTGTACCCAGAATAGGCATCAAGGAAACTTATCAACTCGTGTCCGGTTGTTGCACCAATCATTTGATCAATGTTTAGCACTGGAAACGAGTCTTTTGGAAAGGCCTTATTCAAGTCCTTATAATACGCACATTTGGAATTTATTATTCTTTGTCAGAACTACAAATACATTAGCTAGCCAGTCGGGATACTTTACCTCCCAGATTAAACCAATGTCAAATAACCGAGTTACCTCTTCTTTGAAAAACCTATTTCTGACCTCGACTAGATCCTTATTCTTCCTTACCAGTAGGAAACTTGGGTCCACGCTTAACTTGTGATAGACAACCTTTAGTTGGGATACTTGTCATATCCGTGTGTGACAATACAAAACAATCAATGTCAGTTTTAAGGAAATCAATAAATCCTGACCTGAGCTCGGGGTTTATTCTAGTCCCAAGTGACATTTACTCTGTACGAATTTTTCAAACAAAGCCACTTGGTCCTGTCTGCTTCTTTCCGCACCTGAATATATCTTAGTACCTGATAGGATTCCGACTCCTCCTCACCTTTGTCATCTTCGCCTAGTTCGGGAGTAGGCGTTGGTTCCCGTATTTTCTATGCATTGAGTTCCTTCCCTTTACTGTTTAAAACTGATACCACATTCATTTCCCATGCTTCCGGTTAATCTTCTCTTATTTGTTTGATTCCCCCTCCCCCCTTCCCGGAGTCGAGAATTTTAGAACTTGGTTATATGTTGATTGCACAACTTTCATCTCGTGTAACCATGGTCTACCAATAATTATGTTATAGCCCATGTCATCGTCCACCACTTGAAATAAGGTGGTGAATGATGCTTCTGTTAAGTTTGGCTTGTTACAGTACCCTCTATTGAATGATGTTGGGTGAACTTTCTGAGTCAACCAAAACACGTTTAATTTTGAAATCTAGAACATGAAGAGAAATTACCAGGGAATCGTTGTGTGGTAGAAGAAGTCCATCCGCGTCTTCTTCCGTGAAGGTTATGTCGTCTTCGGCGACTTCCCAAAGTCTCTTGCTATGAGTCACTAATACCTTTGTATTCTTGGCTGCCGAGAGAGTTACACCGTTGATCTTGTTCCCCCCGAAAATCATGTTGATAGTTACCCGATGGGGGTTTCCCCTATATTCGAGGGTTCTAGGTTGTCTTGGTTGTGGCCGTAATTGTTCTTGGCCCAGTCACTTAAGAATTCCCTGAGATGGTCGTTCTTCAACAACGTTGCCACCTCCTTGCGGAGATGCCAGCAGTCCCAATTTGGTGGTCATGAGTTCCATGATATTCGTACCATAAATTAGGATCTTTGTTGTTGATACCCAATTTTTCCCTATATTATTTTTAAAATGCATATATAGCTTCAAAACAATGTATGAGCATCAATTAATATTTTTCAAAATTTCTGCACTTTTCTAAGGATTTTTATCAATCTATCCAGTATTTTGTTATATAAGTAATTACTAATTTCATCACAAATAGTTTTATAATAATTTTCTTGCTTAATTTTTATCATTTATATTTAAACTAAGCATTAATCATTTCATGAATAGCCACACTTACATTTTTAGGGTTATAATTGCAATAACTTTGCAATAATAACCCATGTGTGCATAATTACCTTATTTCAGTAGAAAATAGCTTTTTATATTTTTATAATATTAAGTAATTATCTTAAATCATCTTTATTCATGAAAATCAATTTTTTATAATTTATTAACTATTTTACAAATTATTTATCAAACTAATTGGGTATTTAACAAATAGCCTTTTTAATTTTGTTTTAATTTCGGACCTAGCCCAAATTATTACCCTCACCCCCCAGCCCAATTAAAATCATATCTCAATTCTTCATCTAACCCGACACAAAACCTCCTCTAATCGTGGTCGTTGATCTCAGAGATCAACGATCCACATTACTTCTTTCCTTTTTTAATCTAATCTAACCCTAACCCCCTCATTTTCTTTTGTTCCGCCATCTTCGTTTTCCCTACCTCTCCCCTTCTCTCTCAAACACTCTCTCTAAAACCTAACCGCCATCACCGGAAAACTACCGTTCCATGGAATATCTCTGTAGTTTCCGGGCCTTGCCTGTCTCCTACCTCTTCTGGGTATTCGATTTTGTTGTTGCATGAAGAAGTCTCGAATCAGATTTGTTCAAAACTTTTTCATGAGCCTATCTATGGCCATCTCTGTCTGTGAGTATTACTTTCTTCATTTTATGGCTCAAATCTATGGTTTTAAATCAAGTTTCCTTTCATCTCTGTCATTTTTGAAAACTCTAATCTCCTTCTATATGGATATGTTCAGATCCTTGTAGATCTGAGAAGATTTTAAGAATTATTGAGTATTTTCCTTTGAAAAACCTTCTGTTTTCCTTATTATTATTCGATTCCAATGTTTTCTAAGAACTAGGGTTTCGTCCCACGTCCTCTTCAAAAGGTTTTAAACTTCGAAGTGTTTGAATCTGATTATCCTTTGCTAGTTCGTCTAATTTATGTGTATATGCTTTAAACCCTAGGTCTTTCTGCTTATTGCAGTAATTATTTCAGTGATTTTTTCCGTTACTCTTTGTTTTTGTCAATCAAAATAGATTGACTGATTTTATTAGGATTCGAAGTATATTTTTCTTTTAAAATTAGTGCTTCTCTGTGACTTTGCCTATTTTCCTTATCTATGACTTTTATTTGGTACTATTTTCCTAATTTAGACTAATTAGTCTGGTTTATGGTCAATAATTAATTTTTTACCTTATTTGAATCCCAATCTGAGTCGTTAAGGGATTCTCCGTAATTTAAGGGGTCCTTTCTGGATTCTTCTGTGTGAATTGATTGAGTTAATTCCCCAATTAACTGATTGATTATCTTGTTTTATGAACTCTGATTTATTCTTTACCTTAATTGTTTTACTTTGCTAAGTTCTATATAAACCCCACTCTGATTTTTCTTTAACACGAACATATTCAGAAATAAACACACACATAACTCTTGCTCTTACCTTTATGTTACTTGTGTTTGCTACATTTTCTAGCCAGGCGAAAGCCAAGGCTAGACTATTGGGCTCTGCATCCTTTTACCTTTCTGTTTGTTATTTTAACTGATATGTCTAACCTCCTATTGTCATTCATTATGCTATGAAGTTTAAACCTATGTGCTTTCCTGTCTATTGCTCTACTTCTGTATAGTTAAGTCCATGTCTTTCCTGTGTATTGATTTCAATTAACTTGACTATTTATGTCTTTCATGTTTTGTTGATTTTAATTACCAATAACTACTTCTGTGTAGTTAAACTTCTATCTTTCCTGTTTGTTGATCTTAATTAGTATAACTACTTCTGTGTAGTTAAATTCCCGTCTTTGCTGTTATTGATCATAATCAGCATGTCTATCTATGTTGCTGTGTCCTATTCAGTAATCTGGCTATTTTCATATGCAATTAACACTATATGCTTCCTACTCATGACTCCTAACCAGCATGTGTATCTTTGTCATTAGGTCCTATTCAGTATGTTATGTAATTTATCTGTCAACCTGCCTTTGCCTGCTTTATGTCTCTGTTAACCAGCTTGCTTCATCTCTTATGACATTATCTTATCAAATATGTCGGTCTGGTTCATGCATGTTCTTAATTGGTCCAGTATAGTAATCCACTTGTTTCTCAACTAGCATACTTTCACTCTTGCCCTGTTTCTTGTATTCCTGATTAAGGACTTTTATGTTCCAAACCCCTGCTACCCTTCTCTTTGTAGTTGTCTGTTTATTATTCTGTTCCCAGCATGCTATATGCCCACCTAGTAATAACTGATGAACTGGGTGAATCCTAGGCAATGTGAAATTTCGCATGAAGTGGTTGTGATCCTATTTCTGTCTGCTGTTTGATTGCTGGAACCTTTGTTTGAACTTCAAAGTACTGGAATGACTCTAGTTATTCCTATCAACTTCTAAAATTCAAATTGTTTTCCTAAAACTATCCCCTATTTTCATATACTATTTTCAACTCATACTCTTAGACTCTTAGGGTCCTGCCCCTCCAGTGTGAACACTGGCTAGGAGTCCATGAGACTCCTCCGAACTCTGACATACTGGGGCTGGATTTTCCACACTTTTTCACAAAACTGTTTCCTAAAAGGGTTTCTAGTGTAAGCATTTCCCGGGGTCCCTGAGGCCCTTGGGAACTTTGACGCACCAGAAGATCATTTGGTATACTATGAGATACTGGCACACTTCAATTTTGGTTGAAGGCCTGGATTTTCGGGTTTACTGTTGGACCTATGCAGGCTCCCTATAACATAGTCATTTGATTCTGTAATTCATTTATATCTGGTCTGTAATAATAATCTTTGTAAAAACAAATATGGGGTTATTAGTAAAAGTTGGGAAGAACTTTATATGTATATATTATTGTTGGGTTCGGGTAGAAATCATGGCTATAGGTTATTGTGATAATGATTTATATGCATTAGAAATCATGCCCATATGACTTATCCCATTCTTTGAAATCCTGAATTTTCGCTTTTTTGCGTCTTAGAAATCCTGCTTCTAGGTCGTTATCAATTCTACCTCAAGTACCATATTTTCAGAACACTATATATGCATTAGATATCATGTTTCTAGGTTCTTTTGCTGAACTCGTTTGGAAATTAATTGACACCTTTATTCGCCTAGATATCACGTCTATAGGAAATACAGTCTTGACACTTAGACACCATTCATATAGGAAATAAGTGTAAAAAACAGCTTCAACCCTTAGATATCATGCCTATAGAGAAAATGTATGAAATTTGTTTCTATGTTTGGATGTCATAATGCTTGTGATCAGTTTCAGTACATAGGAAACATTCCTATAGTACCTAAAAGATGAAATCTGCTTGTTTAAATTAATCATTGTTTAGTCAAATTAATGTTTAGATACCATGTCTATAGGATTCTGCCCGGTTATTGCCTAGGCAAGCCTGTAGGATAATCAAAGTTCTGAAGTTTGAAAATTGTGATTTCTTACTTGAAACATGCTCAAGTTCCGTAACCAGTAGGCAAACTTATTAGGTATTCACTGCTTCGCCTTAATGAAAATGTTGCATATTCTATTATGTGTTCATCCAGATATCCTGCTATAGGACCTTAAATCATTTAAAAACTGTTTGTTTGAGGCGTGCAATTGTTTGTTTATTTGTGAAGGTAAATGTGAGCCCTTAACTGCTCCTTTTATGTGACAGTCCTACCTGTTTTGTTTGACGCCTAGTTTTCTCCTTTTAAGCACCATAGGTGAGTCTAGAACCGCCTTAATAGAGGTCCTAAGCACCTCCAGGGACATAGGAAAGGGACGGGTAATGCACGCACATGATACGTACTCGATACTATTAGAACTCTTAGATAATAATTAAGGGGAGGGTAATTGGGTAGTGAAGGATATGATGACCTGTGCGCTAATGCTACGCGTAACACCTCTATTTGAGGAAAGTTTACCGAGTATTGTACAGAAGTGATCCTATAGTATAATAAACCTAGGACCCCCTTATTCACGTTTTTAAAATATTCTTTGTTTGTTCAAGTTGCTTTATGAATAATTCAGTCAAATTGCGTTTGGCCGGGACCCACCGTTGTGGACCTCGAGGGGTGCCTAACACCTTCCCCTCAAGGTAATTTTGAGTCCTTACCCAATGTCTTGTAACATAAACTAGTTTATGAGATATCTACTTTAGGTGCCCTAACGCACCTTTAATCCATTAGGTGGCGACTCTTCAAATTCTATAACCCTTCCCAAAAGGAAATGAGTTGTTCCAAAATGTCGAAACCTCGATTCTGCGAGAAAAAGAGGGCGCGACAGCATGGCGACTCCGCTGGGGATATTAGGCTCTTACCATAACAAACTTGCTTTTGTGAACTAGTCTTTAAGCATGCTTTATTCTGCTAATACGTGTGCACCCTTTCCCTTCCCCCTTTATGTGAATTTAATTGCCTATTTTCAAGCATTTATGATTTTCTTTACTACAGAAACTAACTTGTCTCCTTGTTTTCCTTATTAAACGCCTTTTCAATTATTAAATACCATATTTATCATTTTTAACATCCAAATACATGACAACATGCTATTTACTGTTGCATAAATCATGCTCAACATCATACTCCACTCGTGCGTAATTAATCCTATAGTGACGCTTGATGAGTGTTCGCGCTTTTCGTAAATACACTTGTCAAATCAGAAAGGCTTATTTGCGGTAAAACTAGTCGATCAGCGGTGCAGTCGATGGTTCCGTTCCTTTCCCCCTCAAGTTTTCCGCTTGAGGGTACCCGTCTAGACCTCTATAGAAACCTTACTTTGATTAATTGTACATGCATCATGGTCAAACCTAGCCGGGTTAATCTGTTGTCCACATAATAACCCTTTAGGAAAAACCTTGTCCAAAAGTCCTTTGGGATTTTCATAATCCCAATGGACACGACCAGTATCTGTGCATTAATTTGGAGAAATAAGTGTCAATATGCTAATCACTGATGTATAAGTAGGCGAATCTGGAGGGGGAAAGGGTCTAACCTTAATTGTTTTTGCAGAAATGAGGCACGAAGTCCCCAGGTTCGGCATGGTCCAAAGAATACCACCATTGTTGCTGGATTGGTGGGAGGACCTTTCGCCAAGTGACAAACACCATGTGAAAAGGGTCCTCGGAAACTTACCCTCTTTACTGGATATATAACAAAACAATATGATAAGCGAAGCGGCCACTATGTTCTGGGACACAAAAAGGTCTGTGTTCCGTTTTGGCAAAGTAGAAATGACTCCTCTCTTGGAGGAGATAGGAGGATTCGCTTGACTACCTTGGGGAAGTCCGAGTTTATTGGTGCCAAAAAATCATGCCGCTAGGGGGTTCTTAAAAATGATGGGTTTGAAAAAGAACGATGATTTGGAGTTCCTGAAGGAGTCCTACATACGCTTTGACTACCTCTATGAATGATATGGTCATAGAAAATCATATCATATCTTCCATGATGAATTCTCTATCACTTCCTTGGGTCATATTCATCGCAGGGATATTGTGTTCATTGTTTGCTTCCTAGGTATGATAGTATTTCCAAGAAAAGGAGACTGTATTCACACTAGAGTGGCTATGGTAGCCAAAACTTTAATGGAGGGGATCGAGGGGAAAACATATACCATTGTCCCTATGATCATAGCTGACATCTACCGAGCCTTGGACCATTTCCAGAAGGGGTTCAAACACTTTGAGGGTTATTATCTGCTACTACAACTTTGGTTATTAGAGCATCTCCAAAACGGTCAATATCGTCAAGAGTTTCCACGAAGGGAGTGGAAAGATCATATAGACTTCCATCACCCCAAGAGAATGACTTACATCCCAGACAGGTTTGCTCAACTGGAAAATGCTACAGAATGGGCGCAATTTTTTGACAATTTGGCTGAGGACCAGGTTCAATGGATGTTCGAATGGTTCCCTACTAGTGAGTTCATCATCAAATCTAGGGACGCTCCAAACTTGGTATTGATCGGGTTAAGGGGCATATACCCTTATGTTCCCTATCAATGTTATGAGACAGGCAGGTTGGAATCAAGTCATACCGCGAGTTTCTAAAATGAGTCATTATAGGGAAGATTTTCAGGATGACCACATCCCGTACAAATGTGAAGCTCAACATATGTGGAATCTAAAGGTTATTGTGGAAAGGGACACCATCGAGCCAGACAGGTACCACGCAAGGCATATACGCTTTTACCTATCATGGTTGGAAGACGACATAGTAGGGGTAGTTGATCCAGGAATCACTCGAGAAACAGGGTCATAGACGAAGTTGCTGAAGCCCAAGTGAGATACAATAAACTGCACAAAAGGTTTCATGAGTCCGAGGCCGAGCATCTGGAGCAACAAAAAATGGATATGGAACTGATCAATGAATGGAGGGAAAGGGCTATCAAATCTAATGAAAGGCTGAAATATTTAGAGTAGGGTCTAATGGAGCTAGAGGGGAAAACGAGGAAAAGAGTCGCCGACTGCCAGAATGCTGAGGAAAGCGAAGGAGGACATCTAGCGAGAGTATACCTATTATTGGGCATGCACGACCTAGGGAACCTAATCGACAGAGCCAAGAAGATCAAGCCTGGGGAAGGTCTTTCTGGAACCAAGTAGATTAGGTTTACCTGCTTTTTCCAATGTAATAAGGCCAAGTGCCATTAGTGACTTATCTTATTTAGTGTCATATATTTATCTGCTTTTACATTAATGAAATGAGGCAATTATTGGCACTAAAATTCTCCAAATCAACTTGTCGCTAGGCCTACCTCGAGCACAACGAGGCTCCCAAATTATGATGCGAATTTACATTCCCGCACTATGTGTTTAGATATTGCACAACGAGGCTCCCAAATTATGATGCGAATTTACATTCCCGCACTATGTGTTTAGATATTGCAAATACTCTTCTTGGAACCCTTACTGACTTGGTTACTTTTGTTGTCTTTTCTTTGTTTCCTTTTTAATTATCCCCATTCCCCAAGGTTGGTTCACACATACTGGCATCATCAGCTTATCATACCAGATCCAGGGGCCCTCCACCTTCTCCTCCTCCAAGTGTACCGAAAGAAAAAGGGAAAGCTAAAATGGATGATATGAATGGCATCAGAATAGATAACACTGCACATGTTGAGAACGGGGAGACTTTCGGTGGCCGGGGCACTCAGGCCCCTAATTATTTGGTTTTACAGGTTGAGCAAAAGATACTTGCACTACAGGGCGAGCTTGAGCAGGTCCACAACTTGGAAAATCTCTCCCTTCACAATGAATATCCCCGACAACCATAACCCTGCACCACCTTAGAACACACTCAACAAACACCAACATAATCGTCCCGCACCTCACCAGTATACAACCCCTCCTCAAAATCAGCATCTCCCTAGTCAATACCCATAAAACACCTATCATACTCCCCAAGATACCCCCACAAATTATTCCCCAACCCCAAAAATCCACCAATGATCATCATTATGCCCAAAATCCTGGACTTTATCAGAAAAACCCTATATACGTAGAAACCCTACTTCACTCCACTCAACCAATCTCCTATACACCAGAATCCCTGAGAAGGACCTGCTCACCAAACATGGCTGAAAAGCTCATGAAGTTTACAAGTCGGGTTCAGGGTATTGAAGGGGGTAAAGGAATAGAAGGTCTGAACTGTGAGGATTTATGCATACAACCGGATGTGGAACTACCGCAGGGTTAAAGACCTCCCAAGTTCGAAATTTTTGATGGTACGGGTGATCCCAAGGTTCATCTGAGGACTTATTATGACAAGATCGTGGGGGTCGGAAAAGATGAAAGGATTAGAATGAAGCTATTCATGAGGAGTCTTACTGGAGATGCTCTATCATGGTACATAAGCCAGAATCCAAAGAAGTGGGCCAATTGGGTGAGCATGGTGTCCGATTTCATGGATAGGTTTAGGTTTAACACAGAGAATGCACCGAATGTTTTCTATATCCAGAACCTAAAGAAGAAGCCAACTAATACTTTCTGCAAGTATGCTACTCGATGGAGGTCGGAAGCAGCCAAGGTTAGACCAGCATTGGATGAGGAATAGATGAACAAGTTCTTTGTCCAGGCACAGGATCCACAGTATTATGAAAGGCTAATGGTCATTGAGAACCATAAGTTCTCCGATATCATCAAACTCAAAGAAAGAATTGAAGAAGGTATTAAAAACGGGATGGCGACAAATTCCGAGGCACTCCAAGTCATGAATAAAGCATTGAAATCAGGAGATATATCGAAGAAGAAAGATGTGGGAATAGTTATGGTTGCCCAGGGATCCCGAGGGATCAATCGGGCTTATTCGTGAAGGTGATGATCCTAATAAACCTGCAGTCACACTCAATCCCATTGTGGTGCAGACACGACCGCTAGTTGGAGTTGAGGTAGCCGCATCGGTTCCTTTAGAAGTAGAAGTAACACCACCCACAGCAATACTCACTCCATTTGAAGTGGAGGTGGTCATACCTTTCATTGTAATGGCATCCACATGACCCTTCAGTTCAAATTCTGTACCTTGGGATTATGTGGCCGAGGCTAGAAAAAAGTGAAAGTCAAAGAAGGAAGAATTTGGCACTGCACAAGGGATGACCAGAATAGGAAGGGTTTATACACCTGAACACTTAGAAGAAACCAGTAATCAAGCTTATAACAAACTGCCCGTCATTGAGATTGGTCCAGGTGACCTCTAGAGGAAGGTACGTGTAAGGGAGTACTATGTCATTGATCATCTGAACAAGGCTCCCGCTCAGATATCTATCATGTCGCTGCTGCAAAATTCTGAGGCACACAGGAATGCTCTAATGAAGGTGTTGAGTGAAGCATATGTATCCAACAACATCACTGGTGGAGAAATGGCCAATATGGTGGGGCAGGTGCTAGAAAGCCATAAAATCACCTTCCACGAGGACAAGTTGCCGCCTGAATGTTTGAAACACGACAGGGCACTGCACATCACAGTGCGAAGATAAGTTTATTGTTAGATTTTTGATTGACGGAGGATCCAACCTCAACATTTTCCCATTGACAACGTTGAAGAAGTTGGGCAAAGGCCTACATGAGATATGAGAGGGAACTATGAATGTGAAAGCATTCAACGGGTCTTAGAGAGCTACCACTGGAGAAACTAAGCTCTGGCTGCAGATGGGCCCTACATGGGTTGATTTTGAGTTTCATGTACTGGATATATCCGCCTCTTACAATCTGCTATTGGGATGACTATGGATACACGCTGCTGGGGTTGTAGAATCTACTTTACATCAGGCCGTGAAGTTCGAATGGAAACACCAGGAAGTAATTATCCATGGAGATGGGAGCAACCCCATATACACTAGTCAGACTATCCCGGTGATTTAAAATAGGAGAAGGTTAGGTGGAGAAACATACCATCGTATCGAGTGGGTCAACACAATTGAGAAAGATAAGTGGTGGAGTAGCAAGATATCATGAATGATAGCATGGAAGTGATATGATCCCGATAAGGGGCTTGGTAAGAAACTTCAGGGCAATTCTAAACCAATACAACCAAAGCACCATTGTACCACTTTTGGTTTGGGATACCAATACACCTGACAAGAATACCAAGATTGGTCACCACTGTGGTGTGGTCCATACTATCCACTTGAGCAGCCTGTGCCACACCTGGATCAGACCTTCCAGCAAGCCGATATCATATGGGAATCAGAGGAAGAAGAAGCGTTGGTGGCATTGAGGTGTTTGTTCTTGGAAGATGATGACATGGACTGTTATGTGATTGTCGATGAGGAGGAGAAGGAAGGCCCTACCATCCAAGCTCTGGAGAGAGGAGCATTACTCAAGAACTAGACTGTTAGACTATCAAGGGCCCGACAAGTCCCGGGGTAGCAAGGCTGAATGGCATTGTTTATTTTTAAAAAAAAAAAAAATGATTTTCGCTTTTGAATTTCTCTTTTCTCTTAAATAATATTTTTCAAGGTTCCAAAAAAATTATTTGAGTTATTGAAAATCATTTTGTTTGACATTTTTAAATGGCTTGATGTTTTATTATCGCTATTTTGTTTCTTTCATATCTTTATCCCTACATCATTGATATTTCTTATCTTTATAAACTGTCGGTTGTGACATGTAATGAGACAACGCAAGAAAAGGACAATGATTCAGAAGAAGAAGAGGATGTAATACCTGAAGAGATCGTTAGAGAAGTAGAGAATTTTGAGAACAAACCCAAGTCCAACTTGGAAGAAACTGAGATAGTTAACTTGGGAAATCCTTAAACCGCCAAAGAAACCCGCATAAGCATCCATTTGTCACTGTTAGAAAAAGAGGATCACACTCGGTTCCTGAAGGAATATGAGGATATCTTTGCATGGTCATACGACGATATGACAGGGTTGAGCACATCCATAGTGGCTCACAAGTTACCTACAAATCCAATGTGAAAATTCAAGCCAGACATGAGCCTAAAAATCAAGGAAGAAGTTACTAAGCAGATCAAAGCCAAGGTCCTCAGAGTAGTTGAGTATCCAACTTGGCTAGCCAACATTGTGCCAGTTCCGAAGAAGGGCAGGAAAGTTAGAGCATGTGTTGATTATCGGGATCTAAACAAAGAAAGTCGCAAGGATGATTTCCTGCTACCTAACATACACATTTTGGTCGACAATTGTGGCAAGCATGAACTCTAGTCTTTCGTGGATTGCTTTGCTGGTTACCATCAGATCTAGATGGACGAGGAGGACGCTGAGAAAATGCTTTCATTACACCATGGGGTGTGTACTGTTACAAGCTGATGCCATTCGGCCTAAAGAATGCTGGTGCCACCTACATGAGGGCCATGACTACTATTTTTCATGACATGATACACAAAGAAATCGAGGTATATGTGGATGATGTCATCATTAAATCGAAGAAGGCCACATACCACATAGCAGACTTGAGGAAATTCTTCGACAGATTGTGGAAGTACTACCTAAAGCTAAACCCTGCAAAGTGTGCATTCGGGGTTCCTACCGGAAAGCTATTAGGATTCCTCATCAGCCGTCGGGGAATAGATTTGGATCCATCGAAGGTTAAATCCATCCAAGAATTACCACCGCCAAAAAGTAATAAAGATGTGATGAGTTTCCTGGGACGCCTTAACTACATCAGCCGTTTCATAGCACAGTCCACAATAATATTTGAGCCGATTTTCAAAATATTGAAAAAGGACGCTGCAACTAGTTGGACCGAGGATTGTCAAAAGGCTTTTGACAAAATCAAGGGTTACTTATCAACACCACCAGTTTTGGTCCCACTAGAGCTAGGTAGACCACTTCTACTTTACCTAACCGTGCTAGATGGAGCTTTCGACTGCGTTCTAGGGAAGCAAGGTATTCTCTGTTGGAACAAACCTATTGTGCCTTGACCTGGATAGCTCATAAGCTGAGGAATTACTTCTGTGCCTATACAACATATCTCATATCGAGAATGGATCCCTTGAAGTATATCTTTTAGAAGCCTATGCCCACTGGCAAGATGGCTAAGTGGAAAATCTTGTTGAGTGAATTCGACATTGTCTATGTAACTCAGAAAGTAGTCAAGTGATAGAGACCGACAAACCACCTTGCTGAAAACCCTGTGGGGGAGGAGAATACGAACCCCTGAAAATGTATTTTCTTGATGAAGAGGTATCATTCGTAGGAGAAGACATTGTTGAAGCCTACGATGGCTGGAGAATGTTCTCCGACAGAGCGGAAAACTTCAAAGGAGTCGGCATTAGAGACGTCTTGGTATCGGAAACTGGTCAACATTATCTGGTATCTGGGAAACTTAGATTCCCTTGCACCAACAACATGGAGGAATACGAAGCTTGCATATTAGGGCTCAACATGGTTGTTGACATGAGCATTCAGGAACTGCTGGTACTCGGATTTTCAGATCTACTTGTGCACCAGGTACAAGGTGAATGGGCTACCAAGAATTCCAAAATATTTCCATATCTAAACCATGTGTAGGAATTGAAGAAAAGATTCACAAAGATAGAGTTTCAGCATGTTCCTAGAATTCAAAATGAGTTTGCCGATGCATTGGCCACTTTGTCATCAATGATACAACATCCAGATAAGAACTTCATTGATCCTATCCCAGTAAGGATCCATAATCAGCCGACATATTGTGCTCATGTCGAAGAAGAAATGGATGGAAGGCCTTGGTTCCAGGACATCAAAGAGTATCTGGCAAAATGAGAATACCCGGAGCATGCAAACCGTACTAAAAAACGCACTCTTCGGAGATTATCCAATCATTTATTCCACAGTAGAGGAAACCTATATTGAAGAACTCTTGATTTGGGACTGTTAAGTTGTGTCGGCGCAAAAGAATCTTCTAAATTGCTCGAGGAGATACATGTCAGGACCTGCGGCCCGCAAATGAATGGCTTTGTCCTGGCCAATAAGATAATTAGGGCTGACTATTTCTGGATGACCATGGAGACAGATTGCATCTGGTATGTTCAAAAGTCATACCAATGTCAAGTACATGCAGATATGATAAAAGTGCCACCGAACGAGATTAATGCAACAAGCTCACCTTGGCCCTTTTTCGCATGGGGAATGGATGTCATTGGTCCAATCGAGCCCACCGCCTCAAATGGGCATCGATTTATTTTAGTGGCTATCGACTACTTCATTAAATGAGTTGAAACGGCGCATAATGGATAAGGATTCGTTATGAGCAGCTATCCCTCATAGATAGAAATAGGATGAACGCGGTATGTCACGGATAACTTTATCAGAACCGAATGTACGGATCCTTCAACAAAAGAGTCAAGCCGAGACAGTTCACACCGGGGCAGCTGGTGTTGAAGAAGAACTTCCTTCATCAAGATGAAGCCAAAGGGAAATTCTCTCCCAACTTGCAAGGTCCTTACACGGTTCACAGAGTATTGACAGGAGGAGCCCTCATACTTGCAAAAATGGACGGAGAAATTTGTCCAAAACCAATCAACTCAGATGCAGCCAAAAGATATTATGTGTAAATCATCTTATGCTTTTCTACATGATGTAAATTGAACTACGCTCGACATGATTTCCATTTAAGAGGGGATACGTAGGCAGCCTTGTGGGTTCGATCACAATTCAATAAAATTTCTATTTTCCCCATCATCAAAAACTGGGGTAGAATTTTGAGGAGGACCCGCAAAATTTTGAAGCAAGTTCAACCAATCGCAACATATAAAGCAGTTAGAAGCGTTATTCAATTAACTGGGGCAGAATTTTGAGGAGGACCCTCAAAATTCTACGGTAGAAGCGGTCGCAATGTCTTCGATCGTGTCACAGTCACTGGTTCATCTAACCAATTTCTAAACTCTATTTTACTAATTCTTCGAAAGTTATGCAGACATGATTTTTAACATAAACTCTGCTTTAGCAAACGTTACCCCAATAATTTGAACAGGATTTTCAGACGGAACAAAGCAAATCAAGTAAGCAGACGAAAGCACGAACCAACCTTCCCCCTGTGAAACTCCCGATTTTTCTTTGAATGCAGAAACAAGGGATATGCACACCCAAGTCTTCATAACAATAAACATATCCAAACTCATCTCCAGACAAGAAATACTATGCTATCACTTATTGTTCATTGCATGAGACTAAGCTATGTCTCAACCTTGCATGAGGCTAAGCCCTGCCTCCCTACTTACATAAGGCTAAGCTCTGCCTTCTATTTGCATGAGACTAAGCTATGTCTCAATCTTGCATGAGGCTACCCCTACCTCCCTATTTGCATAAGGCTAAGGATTTCCTTCTCTTTGCATGGGACGAAACCCTATCTCGAATCCTGCATAAGGCGAAGACCTGCCTTCTCTTTGCATGGGAATAAGCCTTGTCCCGAATCTTGCATGAGGCTAAACCCTGCCTCTTTACTTGCATAAGGCTAAGCTCTACCTTCTCTTTGCATGGGACTAAGACCTGTCCCGAACCTTGCATGAGGCTAAGCCCTGCCTCCATATCTGCATAAAGTTAAGCTCTGCCTTCCCTCTGCATGGGACTAAGCCCTGTCCCGAACTCTGCATGAGACTAAGCTCTGTCTCAATCTTGCATGGGACTAATCCCTGTCCCGAACCTTGCATAAGGCTAAGCCCTGCCTTTTCTTTGCGTGGGACTAAGCATTGTCCCCATTCCCATACGAGACTAAACGTTGTCTCCCTTTTATTATTCATTCTATTCTCTCGGGCCAAGCTCTGCCCGCAACTCCATTCAAGACTAAGCCATGTCTTGTCGCTCCTAGCATCATGTCTTTTCACCTAATGGGCTGAAATATAGCCAACTTTTCTGAAGGCGTCATAGTCTGAAGGCACCATCCTCATAGCCGGAAGACACCATGCCATGGCTTGAGGATCTCTCAAACTTGCATATCATTATTCAAAGGCGTCATGGTTCGGAGGCACCATTTTCATGGCTCGAGAACACCATTTCATGGCCAGCGAATCCCTTACCGCACAATTCATGGCCCGGGACATCATGGTCTAAGGACGTCATCCTCAACCGTCCAAAGACAATCCTCATGGTCTAAAGGGAATTTGCATCACGTTTAAATTTACGCAAAATATATGGTTGTAGTGCATCTTTCATTTGCAGGTAACTCGATTGAGCAACCGTTATTCTAACTGGAGCAGTCCCGCTCCAGTTCCTTCGCATTACTTCAAACCTAACCACCTACCACAACCATTCAAAACCTTGTGTCCGTTCTTGTGATGACTTCATCGGCATATTTCGTCGGTGAATCCAGAACTACACACAACCTGATTCCTGTAAAACCAGGTAATGTAGGCAGCTCAGAAACCAGAGTGCGGCCTATTCCTCTCAAATCACCCTACTCGGTCAAAATTGGCCATCATATCTTTACCCGATAACTCTTTCATCCTTCCCGGGTAAAGAAGGGCGACTGTTGATACCCAATTTTTCCTATATTATTTTAAAATGCATATATAGCTTCAAAATAATGCATGAGGATCAATTAATATTTTTCATAATTTTTGCATTTTCTAAGGATTTTTATCAATCTATCCCAGTATTTTATTATGTAAGTAATTACTAATTGCACCACAAATAGTTTTATAATAATTTTATTGCTTAATTTTTATCATTTACATTTATACTAAGCTTTAATCATTTCATGAGTATCCACACTTACATTTTTAGGGTTATAATTGCAATAACTTTGCAATAATAACCTATGTGTGCATAATTACATTATTTCACCAGAAAATAGATTACTTTTTATAATTTATTAAATTATTTATCAAACTAATTGGGTATTTAACAAATAGCCTTTTTAATTTTGTTTTAATTTCAGACGTAGCCAAATTATTACCCCCCCCACCAGCCCAATTAAAATCATAGCCCAAGTATCATCTAACCCGACCCAGAACCTCCTCTAATCGTGGCCGTTGATCTCTAAGATCAAAGGTCCACATTATTCCTTTCCTTTTTTAATCTGATCTAACCCTAACCCCCCTCATTTTCTATTGTTTCGCCGTCTTCGTTCTCCCTACCTCTCCCCTTCTCTCTCAAACACTCTCCCTAAAACCTAAACGTCGTCACTTTAAAACTACTGTTCCATGGGGTTTCTCTATGGTTTCCGGCCCTTGCCGGCCTCCTACCTCTTCTGGGTGTTCGATTTTGTTGTATTTTGAAGAAGTCTCGAATCAGATTTGTTCAAAACCTTTTCATGAGCCTATCTATGGCCATCTCCGTTTGTGAGTATTACTTTCTTCGTGTTTATGGCTCGAATCTATTGTTTTAAACCAGGTTTCCTTTCATCTCTGTCATTTTCGAAAACCCTAATCTCTTCCTATGTGGGTTTGTTCAGATCCTTGTCGGCCTGTTAAGATCCTTGTAGATCTGAGACGATTTTAAGGATTATTGAGTATTTTCCTTCTAAAAACCTTATGTATTACTTATTATTATTCGATTCTAGTATTTTATAAGAACTAGGGTTTCATCCTAAGTCCTCTTCAAAAGGTTTTAAACTTCCAAATGTTTGAATCTGATTATCCTTTGTTAGTTCAACTGATTTTTGTGTATATGCTTTAAACCCTAGGTCCTTCTTCTTATTTCACTAATTATTTTAGTGGATATTCCCGTTATTGTTTCTCTGTCAATCAAAATAGACCGACTGATTTTATTAGGATTCGAAGTCTATTTTTCTGTTAAAATTAGTGCTTCTCTGTGACTTTACCTATTTTCCTTATTTATGACTTTTAATTGGTACTACTTGCCTTATTTAGACTACTTAGTCTGGTTTATGGTAAATAATTGATTTATTTACCTTATTTGAATCCCAATCTAAGTTGTTAAGGGATTCACCCAATTTAAGGGGTCCTTTCCGGATTCTTCTTTGTGAATTGATTGAGTTAATTCCCCAATTAACTGATTGATTACCTTGTTTCATGAACTCTGATTTATTCTTTACCTTGATTGTTTTACTTTGCTAAGTGCTATATATATACCCAACTCTAATGTTTCTTTAACACGAACACATTCAGAAAGAAACACGCACACACACACAAACTCTTGCTCTTACGTTTCTGTTACTTGTGTTTGCTACACTGTCTAGCCGGCTGAAAGCCAAGGCTAGACTATTTGGATCTATATCCTTTTACCTTCCTGTTTCTATTTAAGTGGTATGTCTCTCTTCCTATTGGAATTCATTACGCTATTAAGTTTAAACCTATGTGCTTTCCTGTCTATTGCTCTACTTCTGTGTAGTTAAGTCCATGTCTTTCCTGTGTATTGATTTCAATTAACATGACTACTTCTGTCTTTCTTGTTCTGTTGATTTTAATTAGAAATAACTACTTCTGTGTAGTTAAACTTCTGTCTTTCCTGTTTGTTGATATTAATTAGTATAACTACTTCTGTGTAGTTAAATTCCTGTTTTTCATGTTTATTGATCCTAATCAGCATGTCTATCTATGTTGCTATGTCCTATTCATTAATCCGGCTATTTTCATATGCAATCAACACTATGTTCTTCCTAATCATGACTCCTAACCAACATGTCTATCTCTGTCATTAGGTCCTATTCAGTATGTTATGTAATTTATCTGTCAACCTGCCTTTGCCTGCTTTATGTCTCTGTTAACCAACTTGCCTCAACTCTTATGAAATTATCGTGTCCAATATGTCAGTCTGGTTCATGCATGTTCTTATTTGGTCCAGGATACTAATCCACTTGTTTCTCAACTAGCATACTTTCACTCTTGCCCTGTTTCATGTATTCCTGATTAAGGACTTCTATGTTCCCAAACCCTGCTACCCTTCCCTTTGTAGTTGTCTGCTTATTATTCTGTCCTCAGCATGCTATATGCCCACCTAGTAATAACTAATGAATTGGGTCAATTCTAGGCAATGTGAAATTTCGCATGAAGTGGTTGTGATCCTATTTCTGTCTGCTGTTTGATTGCTGGAACCTTTGTTTGAACTTCAAAGTACTGGAATGACTCTAGTTATTCCTATCAACTTCTAAAATTTAAATTGTTTTCCTAAAACTATCACCTATTTTCATATACTATTTTCAACTCATACTCTTAGACTTTTGGGGTCCAGCCCCTCCAGTGTGAACACTGCCTAGGAGTCCATGAGACTCCTCCAAACTCTGACACACTGGGGCTGGCTTTTCCACACTTTTTCACAAAACTGTTTCCTAAAAGGGTTTCTGGTGTAAGCATTTCCCGGGGTCCCTGAGGCCCTGGGGAACTTTGACGCACCAGAAGACCATTTGGTATACTATGAGATACTGACACACTTCAAATTTGGTTGAAGGACTGGATTTTCGGGTTTGCTGTTTGACCTATGCAGGCTCCCTATAACATAGTCATTTGATTCTGTAATTCATTTATATCTGGTATATAATAATAATCTTTGTAAAACATATATGGGGTTATTAGTAAAAGCTGGGAAGAACTGTATATGTATATATTATTGTTGGGTTCGGGTAGAAATCATGCCTATAAGTTATTGTGATGATGATTTATATGCATTAGAAATCATGCCCATAGGACTTATCTCATTCTTTGAAATCCTGAGTTTTCACATTTTTGCGTCTTAGAAATCCTGCTTCTAGGTCGTTATCAATTCCGCCTCAAGTACCATATTTTCAAAACACTATATATGCATTAGAAATCATGTTTCTAGGTTCTTTTGCTTAACTTGTTTGGCAATTTTGTCACGACCCCAAATATAATCTGGCCGTGATGGCGCCTATCGTAATACTAGGCTAGCCAATTCATTGGAAATAACATAATGATTTTCCCATTTAATACATCAAATATCCGAATTTTTCATAATAACTTTGTTTCTTAAGCATTTAAAAACAATAAAAATTATTACAACATCTAAACACAACCACAAAATCTGGAGTCAACTGTCATGAGCATCTAAGAGGTGATATAGTCTAATACGAATCCTCTACTACAACAAGTCTGGGAAGTAAAGTAAAATGACAAAGTAGGAAGGAGAAATAGTAAGCTGCGGACGCCGAACAACTGCCTCACAATCTCCGAACAATACTTCAAATGGGGTAGCTGAACTATCGCTCTGCCCCGGTACCTGAATCTGCACACAAGGTGTAGGGAGTAACGTGAGTACTCCAACTCAGTAAGTAACCAAAGTATTTAAAACCTTGAGTGCAGTGACGAGCATTTAAACTTTAGAGTTTCATAAAAATAAGTACCAGTAAAGGTAATAAATCAAGTCAAGAGTCCATATTTACCAAAGATTTCACAAAACTCCAGTTTTTCCTTATAAACTTGTATAAAACATTAGTCAACATTTATCAAAGAGGCTCAGTGTAAAGAAAAGTGGAAACAGTAGTTTCATAAAAACATCAGCCACTCGGGCACAGTGTCACTCACAAATAAAGCCTCTCGGGCACTCGTGACTCTACGCTCATAAGTCAATGCTCACACTCAACACTCTCACTCATCAGGTACCATATAACAACTGATGCAGCGTGCAGCTCGATCCAATACATATATATATATATATATATATATATATATATATATATATACATATACATATATACAGCCCGATCCATATAACATACGCTGCGGCGTGCAGCCCGATACATATAACATACGCTGCGGCGTGCAGACCGATCCATATAATAGTCAACTGCGCTCACTAGGGGTTTACAGACTCCTGGAGGGGCTCCTACAGCCCAAACACTATATTGCCGCATCATGCAGCCCGATCCAATATATATTTTGCCACGGCGTGCAACCCGATCCATAAATAATGTATATTTCTGCAGCATGCAGCCCGATCCATATGTAATATATAATATATATATTGTTGTGGCGTGCAGCCCGATCAATATAACATACGCTGCGGCGTGCAACTCGATACATGTAACATACGCTGCGGCGTGCAGACCGATCCATATAATAGTCGACTGCGCTCACTAGGGGTTTACAGACTACTGGAGGGGCTCCTACAGCCCAAGCACTATATTGCCACATCATGCAACCCGATCCAATATATATTTTGCTGCGGCGTGCAACCCGATCCATAAATAATGTATATTGCTGCAGCGTGCAACCTGATCCATATGTAATATATAATATATATATTGTTGCGGCGTGCAGCCCGATCCATAACTATTCTCACATACTAGGCTCTCGGCCTCACTTAGTCATCCCCCAAGCCACTCGGAAAACTCATCTCGATTCGCAGGACTCAGTCCCAAAATACCTCTCAGAGTTTCAAAACAGTGTGATAACAGTGAAAATAACAACAAATAGAAGACATGACTGAGTTCACAATTGTTCTATCATGATAGTGTGAGAATAGTGTAAAATACCTCTGAGGGTCTAAACAGGTCGGCACAAGGCCCCAAACATGGCTCACAGCCCATAAACAAGTATAAATTTCTAAAATACAGGATGTCGTAAGGTTTCAAATCGAATATGCGGCTTAATAGTCGCTATGGGACGAACCATGTCACAATCCCTACCGGTGCACACCCACATGCTCTTCACCTAGCATGTGCGTCACCTCATTTACCAAAACAATATAAAATGTTGGGGTTTCATACCTTCAGGTTTAGAGTTACAATCGTTACTGACCTCAAAACAGCCCAAAAACTACTCTGCGGTGCTCTTGCCCGTCGAATCGGCTCCCAAATGCTCCGAGTCTATCACAAATCAGATCAATAACATCAAAATATACTACGGAGATGAATCCCAATCGAAAACTATCAAAATTGCGCTTAATCCCAAAATGGCCAAACCCGACCCCCGGGCCCACGTCTCAGAATCCGATAAATTTACATCACAAGAATCCTCATCCTCCAATGATTCTATACATACCAAGAACACCAAAATCGGATCATAATTGCCCCTCCAATTAATCAATCAAAGTCTCCAATTATCCAAGCTCTAACCCCCAATTTATGCCATTAAATCCACTAATTCCAAGGCTAATTCGTCATATAATAACATAGAATCGAGTTCTTGGTCCGAGAAACATACCTCCATAGAAGACCCTCAAAATCCTTCTCCAAATTGCTCTCAGAATGACTCAATTCGCATGCAAAATGAAGAAAAAAATGCCAAAATTTCGTGAAGGCATGATTTTATACTCTTCTGGCCAATGCACTCGCACCTGCGGCAACTTATGCGCACCTGTTGACCCTCACCTGCAGTCCCAGGTGCGCATCTACGCACTTGACTTAAGTCTCCATTTTCCGCACCGCGACTACCTCTTTGCCACCCATCTGCACCTGCGACCCCTTCACGAGCTACCAAACTCCGCACCTGCGCATGGTCCTCGCACCTGCGGCCATCACACCTGCGGCCCCCCATCCGCAGGTGCGGCCACACCATAAAAATGGCACCAGCAGTAGCTTTGCTGCAAATTCTTAAATCCAAACCTCCGTTAACCATCCGAAATCAGTCCCGAGCCCCTCGGGGCCCCAACCAAAAATACCAAGAAGTCCCATAACCTTATTCAAACTTATTCAAGCCTTCAAAACACAAAAAATAATGCAAAAACACCCAAATCACATCAAATTCAAGCCTATGAACTTTGAAATTTCTAAATTTCACCAAAGATGCCGAAACCATCCAAAACACTTCTGTTTGACCTGAAAATTTGCACACATATCAAAAATGACATTACGAACCTACTCCAACTTCCGTAATTCCATTCTGACCTCGATCGCCTATTTTCTACTGCCGACCGGAAATCGCCAAAAATTAACTTTCGCCAAATTCAAGCCTAATTCTACATCGGATATCAAAGACACATTCCGAACACTCGCCTAAGCTCCTAAGTCCCAAATCACCTAACGAAGCTATCCAAACCATAAAATCTGCATTCCGAGGTCGTTTATCAATAAGTCAACTTCTGGTTGACTTTTCCAATTATTGAACCATGTTAAGAGACTAAGTGTCTCATTTCTCTCCAAAAATCGCTCCAAACCTGAGCCAACAAATCTAACACAACATAATGAAGCTGAACCACATATAATGAAGCAGAAACAGGGGAAACGAGGCTAATCTCGCGGAACTACTGGCCGGGTCGTTACACCCTTCCCCACTTAAACATATGTTCGTCCACGAACGTGCCAAGATTTGTTCTCCAACACCATCAAACTGCCATGTAGCTACCATGCACATACTCGGGGGTGATCCCATGTCACGCTATCCCATATAGGTCCAATAGCACAACACAGTTGAAATTTCGAAATCCAATCCTGACCCATAAACCTTAGAACCAAATTCCCACCTCTAAAATAATTACAAGATCAAAATTCCACAAATATAAACTGAACAAGTCTGAACACGCTGTATCAAGCCATATATATAATCCAAGATGCAATCACACAATATACCACATGAACCAAACACTCATGGCGATAACTCCTAATCACAATAGCTGCTCAAAACAACCCAATACCAGTGCATAACCTCTTATCAAGACATACATCGCTCTAACACTTTCATATACTGCCGATGAGGAAAGAAACACGTAGAAACTAGCAGCCATTCATCTAATCGATCAGACATGAAGCTCCCCCTTCCCAAACAGGAATTAAATATTTTTAAGCCGACTCCCGATATTTATCCTTCCAGCTATGCAATAGTCAATTATGACACTATTCATTCTAGGTCCAATGACCTCTTCTCATCCAACACGGCCACTCTGATGACATGACACATTGATACAATTCGAAGCCATAACCTGTGCAACTCGTGCACTCAATAGAAACATCCCAATGTAATAAAATTATATAAAAGATTCACACGAGAGGACCATCCTTCCATTAACAAGTACTATCACAACACCATGCTAAGAGCCTGGCACATATCGTAAAATCAAGACACATGAATCTGACACTAAGGATCATACCTCTACATAACTCCGCTACAATGCGTGATCCCATCCACACGTTGGTCAACATGAAATACTTCGAGTTACATTGCTCAAAATCAATAACCATGCGCAATTCGACATCAAGTACTCAAAGTGCCTTGCCATAACCACGGCAAAATCGGACAATACCATGCGACACAAGTCAGAAGGTACAATACCAACACGTCTCAATCCCGCAATACCCAATTACTTACCTTACTCAAATCTAGCCAAAAATCCCAATTAGAACCGCACCAAATGTGCATATAACCAATAATCACCACTCCCGCAACACCAAATGGTAACTCATAGATCACTCTAGAACATGAATAAACTCAATCACAAGAGAATGGACACATTCATCTACTATAGAAATTTGGAGTCAGCAATTTCGACCCGGTGCAGAACACACACTTATACTAGCCATCCAATAACCCTAAATCAACTCTGGTCGCCCACACAGATAGATTACTCACCGAAAGATCACAATGACTGAACCATGGTACATACTAGCGTCTGACTAGCTTTACTCGTATCTTCACAGTTCACTACCATAAAATAACCTGTTTATGAGGACTCTCAGTCTCGAAGTCCATGAAGCGCATGAATTACCATATATGATCTCAACTCCACTACTCGAATACATAACACATCCCAAATACTCAATCATTCCACAAGGGGTACCCCTATAATTCTTCCGTGTCACCAAGCAACCTTGAATATCTGCAGTCGATCCAACAAGAGAGCGTCGCAATACCAATGAAGCTCCCTTAACTCCACACATTGCCCTTTCTGAAATGTATACCCTGATCAAGCCACCCAATAGTGATATCATCTACCTGGTCATCTGAAGCTGCCAATGCTGCCTAAGAATTTTGACCTCCTTTCCATAACTGAACCGTGACCTCACTCACGCAAATATCGACTCTACACAACGTGCCGCATACACCATGCCATCCTATGATAAATATGGGAGATTTATAAGCACTTATGAGCCACAAGCAACTACGCACCCAATTGGTCAAGAACTTTCCATTTGACCCCATTTAGAAGCAAAATCACTATACATCACCTGCACCTCACGCCAGTAGAAAATATACATCTCTAACCGTGGTAGAAACCATCAGGAACTATCTGAATCCCATTTGTACAACACCAAACTGTCAGGACTGAATCCTTCTAACTGAACCAAGCTACGCAGGCCACCAAAAATCCAAGAGCATTGCTAAGAAACACCTGTAAAAACTCATTACCTCATGAACACCCAAAGAACTAATCGTATCCCTTACCATGCCGATCCGACCTACTACCAAGTTGTCTTATTTATCCAAGTTCCTTCTGACTTACCTTCGAATTGATGCTCCTCCTTGCCATAATACCAAAATTCTCAACCCAGACTCACCACATGCGACCCAAGCATAAAACCATATTGTTTGAGACTCATAAGCCGCTGAATACTCTCTCAAAATATCCCCAAAAGCACCCTGTTAGAAATACTTACCCTGAAGAGACTTCCTGCGAATTTAAAGGCATTACATCCACCTTCCTGATACTGATATCCAGTATCCATGACAAGGTAGAAATGCCACAAGTTTTGACACCCTCCAACGTAAATCTCAATTACACTGACTAATTAGACAGAATCAACCTGACCCATTTTCACACTAACATACTCGGAAAGTAATCCACACACTTGAAGCAACAAGCAAATTCTTACACTGCATCCACTACACCTTTTACAATTACAACTTAATTATTCAATAGAACTCACCTACCCATAGAGTACATTACAACCTGTACCGAAGAACTTCCATTACTCGAGTCATTCCCGGACTCCACCTCTGCACATCATAACTGATCCACCAACATACCTCAAACTGCAACCAATACAACCCATAATCATGCAATCAACTTATCATTAATATACTCCCCAACTTGGCTCAATCCAACAATCAAGACAAACAATAACTCACAATGCCCATAATAACACAACCCGTCTAACAGCTCAAGTCATCTACAAATCTCGCATTCACCATTGTAATAGTCATTCCAACTTCCACAAGCAATCAAAACTCAAATTATAACATATATCATTTACTGGTAAAAGAGAACTTACTACAGAACAACATAAGGATCACACACCCCAGGACAACCCGTAGGAGATACCCCTGCCTGCTTAGCCTCAAACATGATATCTCTTTATACACTTCCGAAGATCATAGCTATTACCCAGTCACTACACCCTTCTGCATTGAAACACAATGAATGCCTAAACTCGAGGCATCGAGATATGCGGTATAAGAACCTGAAGTTGATGGTAGAACTAGCACTACAGCTGAGTTCAAAGGAATATTGAACTTCTGGAAGCTCTACCCACACTCGTCTGACCACATGGATAACCTCACTGGACACCACGTGTCCCAAGAATGCTACTGAGCTGAGCCAAAATTCACACTTGGAGAACTTTGCATAAAGCTTCTCCTCCCTGAATCCTTATAATTCCATTCTCAAATACTAAGTATGCTACCCCTGGCTACGCGTATACGCCAGGACCCCATCAATGAATACCATAACAAAGGAGTGCTAATACGGATGGAATACACCATTAATCAAATATATGAACGCCACTGGGGCAATGATCAGCCTAAAAGATATCACCAGGAACTTATAACCCAACATAAAGATCCGCTTCACTCCACAACTAAACCACATGACAGGTCTTCCATTACACTCACAACTCGAAGCCATATACCAAACCGAGAAAGAAATAAAACACTCAATAGTTCTTGCCACATTTCCAGCCAATCCTTTTTTCAAAAATCAACAGTCTGAACACGTCTAACCATCAAATCACACTCACCACATAGACATCGAGTCACAAGGTCCCGTCAATAAGGACACCAACTGACATATAAGTCCCTGAATGCACGACACACACAATCAAAATCTTAGCACTCAAGCCACAGAATGAATCCGGCCTCAAGTCCTCCAGACTGACCAATTACCAACATGCCAAAATCACATCTCATCCATGGAAGTCACAAGCCGTCGATGCCCAGCTGATACTAAGCGCTCTCGTGTGCGTCCGAATACATGAAAGGAATTCAAGAGTTACGCTCTTGGCTGTATAAAATGGATTTGCACGACAAGAATTCAAGAGTGTGAGATTTTCCTAAGGGTTCTGCAGCCTCTCAAAGATAAGTACAGACGTTTCCGTACCGATCCGCAAGACTCTACTAAACCTGCTCATGATCGGTGAGTCCTATGTAACCTAGTGCTCTGATACCAACTTGCCACGACCTCAAATCTAAATTGGCCGTGATGGAACCTATCATGATACTAGGCTAGCCAATTCATTGGAAATAACATAATGATTTTCCCATTTAATACATTAAATATCCGAATTTTTCATAATAACTATGTTTTTTAAGAATTTCAAAACAATAAACATGATTAGAATATCTAAACACAGTCAAAAAATTTGGAGTCAACTGTCATGAGCATCTAAGAGGTGATACAGTCTAATACGAATCCTCTACTACAACAAGTCTAGGAAGAAAAGTTAAATGACAGAGTAGGAGGAGAAAGAGTAATCTGCGGACGCGGAACAACTGACTCACAATCTTCGAACAATGCTCCAAATAGGGTAACTCAACTATCGCTCTGCCCCGGTACCTGAATCTGCACACAAGGTGCAGGGAGTAACGTGAGTACGCCAACTCAGTAAGTAACCAAAGTATCTAAAACCTTGAGTGCAGTGACGAGCATTTAAACTTTATAGTTTCATAAAAATAAGTACCAGTAAAGGTAATAGATCCATCCAAGAGTCCATATTTACCAAAGATTTCACAGAACTCCAGTGTTTCCGCATAAACTTGTATAAAACATTAGTCAACATTTACAAAAGAGGCTCAGCGCAAAGAAAAGTGGATACAATATCAGCCACTCGGGCACAGTGTCACTCACAAATAAAACCTCTCGAGCAAGCCTCACAGTCACTCGTGACTCTACTCTCGTAAGTTAATGCTCACACTCAGCACTATCACTCATTAGGTACCATATAACAACTGCTGCGACATGCAGCCCGATCTAATATTATATTATATATTATATATATATATATATATATATATATATATATATATATATATTGCTGTGGCGTGCAGCCCGATCCATATAATATACGTTGCGGCGTGCAGCCCGATCCATATAATATACGCTGCAACGTGCAGCCTGGTCCATGTAATAGTCGACTGCGCTAACTGGGGGTGTACAGACTCCTGGAGGGGCTCTTACAGCCCAAGCGCTATATTGGTGCGGCATGCACCCCGATCCAATATATATATTGGTGCGGCGTGCAGCCCGATCCATAAATAATGTATATTGCTGCGACGTGCAACCCGATCTATATGTAATATATAATACATATATTGCTGCGGCGTGCAGCCCGATCCATAACTATCCTGACATACTCGGCTCTCGGCCTTACTTAGTCATCCCCCTAAGCCACTTGGGAAACTCATCTCGACTCACGAGACTCAGACCCAAAATACCTATCAGAGTTACAAAATAGTGTGATAACAGTGAAAATAACAACAATTAGAAAACATGTCTGAGCTCACAATTGTTCTATCAGGATAGTTTGAGAATAGTCTAAAAATACCTCTGAGGGTCTAAACAGGTCGGCATAAGGCCCCAAACACGGCTCACAACCCATAAACAATTATAAATTTCTAAAATACAGGATGTTGTAAGGTTTCAAGAGGCTTAATAGTCGCTATCGGACGGACAAAGATCCCTATCGGTGCACGCCCACACGCTCGTCACCTAGCATGTGCGTCACCTCATTTAACAAAACAAAATAAAATGCCGAGGTTTCATACTCTCAGGTTTAGAGTTACAATCGTTACTTACCTCAAAACATCCCAAACACTACCCCGCGGTGCTCTTGCCCCTTGAATCGCCTCCCAAATGCTCCGAGTCTATCACAAATCAGATCAATAACATCAAAATATGCTAGGGAGACGAATCCCAATCAAAAACTATCAAAATTGGCACAAATCCCAAAATTGGCAAAACCCAACCCTATCACGACCCCAAATCCAGGCCAGTCGTGATGGAGCCTATCATGGAACTAGGCCAGCCAAAACTTCACCCAAATCATAATAAACTCCCATTTACCTCTTAACTATATCGATTACCTATAAAAGTTCCTTTAAACATTTATAAAACAATCAAAACTATACTGAATAATAAATACAACGCCCGAGAACCTGGAGTCACAGGTCATGAGCATCTACATATAATTTACAACTCAACGGAAATAAATTCTATAATATTAAACAAGAGAGGGAGCAGGACTGCGTACTCATGCATCTACCTCGCAAACCTCCGAGAATCTCTGGAACATATAGACAACTCATCCTGCCCTAACACCTAAATCTACACACAAGGTGCAGGGAGTAATGTGAGTATGCCAACTCAGTAGTAATGAAAATAAATCAAGTCTGAGCAGCAAGAAACACATAAAATCAATGTCATCAAATCACAATAGGCACAACCTTTCTTTCCAACAGTATAACATAGATATATGAAAATCATGCCTTAAAATCATCTTCAGAAAAATAATTTAAAGAATGCATATGTTTAACAACTTCAAACCGAAAAATTTAGTATGCAAATGAAAGTAGTAAAATCATAAGTAGCCCCTCGGGCAAAAACATGTATCATCATCAGCCCCTCGGGCATGCCTCACAGTCACTCAGCACCTCACCATCACTCAGAACCTCACAATCACTCATGCCTCCGAATCACTAATCACTCGTCACTCGGTGCGCTCACTGGGGGTGTGTACAGATTCCGGAGGGTCTCCTTCAGCCCAAGCTCTAATATCACTCAGCACCTCACCATCACTCTTGGCCCTCGACCACACTCAGTAGAACCACTAAAAAGGGGTACTCGACCCAAAACAAAAATTTAATGCTCATGTAGTGTAAATAAGGTTGGGTTTTGAAAAATAGTTGCACAATGATGCTGAGTGAAATCATCAACAAATAGTGAGGAAAATAACAGTAAAAAGCCCCCAAGGGGTCTAAACAGATCGGCACGAGGCACTAAACACGGCTTATAGCCCAAATATTTCACAAATCTTTAGAACATAATTTAACATAAGGTTTTGAGTAAAATATGCAACTCATTAGTTGCCGCGGAGAGGACCTAGTCCAATCCAAAAATCAGTATGCGCCACATACTCGTCATCCGACATGTGCGCCTTTCTAAGATCAGTGAGAAATATGTAGTGCGGGGTTCCATACCCTCAAGACAAGATATATAACCATTACTTACGTACACCGGGCCACAACACTAGTATGCTATGCTTTTGCCCCTCAAATTGACTTCCAATTACTCCGAATCTAGCCAAAACTAGTTCAACATCATTAATATATACTCAAGGAACACAACCCAATCGAAAATTATCAATTTATACAAGAATCTCAAAATTCGGCCAAACCCGAGCCTCGAGCCCACGTCTTGGAATTCGATAAAATTTACATCACAAGAACCCTTATCCTCCCACGAGACCGTACATACCAAAAACATCAAAATCGGACCACAATTGCCCCCTAAAATTTCCAAAAGAAATTCCCAACTCTTTCCTCCCATTTTCCAAACTTTTCTTACTTTAATCCTTCAAATATAAGCCTAATCCGAATTGAAATAGCATAGAAATGATGTTAATAACCCGAGAACTTACCTTTCCTGAAGAATCACGAATCCCCTCTCCAATCTGCCTTCAAAAGAGCTCCTCTCGCATGCAAAAATGGTGAAATGAAATGAATTTCACAGATGCCTCTTATATACTATTTCTACGGCATTTCCGCACCTGCGGACACTTAGTCGCACCTGCGGTCCCAGGTGCGCACCTGCAGAATCCCACTAACGGACCAAATTCCGCACCTGCGGCCAATCTTCCGCACCTGCGGCTTTGTAGGTGCGGCCAAAACTTCGCACCTGCGGAAAATCCCCTGCCTAGACTTTTTCGCACCTGTACACTACCCATCGCACCTGCGGCTGCCCTACCGCAGGTGCAGTCAACACCAAAACTTCACACCAGCAGCTATTTTCTGAGATTTTCCAATTTCAAAACCCCGCCAACCATACGAAATTAATCCTGAGCCCTTCGGGGCCCCAACAAAATATACGATCACACTCCATAGCATTATTCCAACTTAGTCGAACCTTCGAAACACAAAAAACAACACGAAAACACCAAAATCAAATCAAATTCAAGCCTATGAACTTTGAAACTTCCAAATTTTTCCATCTACGCCGAAACCAACCAAAACACCTCTGATTGACCTGAAATTTTGCACACATACTCAAAATGACATTACATACATGTTCTAGATTCGAAAATTCCATTGGGACCCCGATAGCCTATTTTCCACTGCCGACCAGAAATCGCCAAAAACTAACTTTCGCCAATTCAAGCCTAATTCTACACCGGACATCACAAAAATATTCTGAACACACTCCTAAGTCCTAAATCACCTAACGAAGCTATCCGAGCCATAAAATCCACATTCCGAGGTCGTTCACCAATAAGTCAACTCTCAGTCGGCTTTCTCAACTATTAGGCTACCTTGAGAGACTAATTGCCTCAATTCTCATCATAACCACTCTAAACCCGAATCAACCGACCCAACACACATAAATGAAGCTGAACAACGTAAAATGAAGCAGAAACGGGGGAAATGGGGATAAACTCTCGGAACAACAGGCCGGGTCGTTACAAACCCCCGGGCCCACATCTCAAAATTCGATAAAAATTTATATCACAAGAATCCTCATCCTCGCACGATTCTATACATACCAAGAATACCAAAATCACTGCAATTGCCCTTCCGATTACTCAATCAAATCTCCAATTATCCAAGCCCTAACCCCCAATTTATACCATTATATCCACTAATTCCAAGCCTAATTCGTCACATAATAACATAGAATCGAGTTCTTGGTCCAAGAAACTTACCTCCACATAAGACCCTCGAAATCCTTCTCCAAATTGCTCTCAAAATGACTCAACCCGCATGCAAAATTAAGAAAAAAATGCCAAAAGTTTGCGAAGGCATGCATTTATACTCTTCTGACTAGTGGTCTCGCACCTGCGGCCACTTATGCGCACCTGCGGTCCCAGGTGCGCATCTGTGCACTTGACTTAAGTCTCCATTTTTTGCACCTGCGACTACCTCTTCGCACATGCGCTTCCGCAGGTGCGGCCACCCATCCGCACCTGCGACCCCTTCACGAGCTGCCAAACTCCGCACATGTGCATGGTCCTCGCACCTGCGGCTATCGTATCTACGGCTCACCATCCGCAGGTGCGGCTGCACTAGGAAAATGGCACCAGCAGAAGCTTTGCTACAAATTCCTAAGTCCAAACCTACGTTAACCATCTGAAATTAATCCCTAGCCCCTCGGGGCCCCAACCAAAAATAACAACAAGTCCCATAACCTTATTCAAACTTAGTCGAGCCTTCGAAATACCAAAAACAATGCAAGAACATCAAAATCACATCAACTTCAAGCCGATGAACTTTGAAATTTTTAAATTTCAGCAAATATGATGAAACCATCCAAAACACTTCCGATTTACCTGAAAATTTGTAAACATATCCAAAATGACACTCCGAACCGGCTCCAACTTTCAAAATTCCATTCCGACCCCGATAGCCTATTTTCTTCTGCCGACCAGAAATCGCCAAAAATTAACTTTCGCCAATTCAAACCTAATTCTATACCGGACATCAAAACCATATTCCGAACACATTCCTAAGTCCCAAATCACCTAACGAAGCTATCCGGACCATAAAATCCACATTTCGAGGTTGTTTACCAATAAGTCAACTTGTGGTTGACTTTTCCAACTATTGAACCAAGTTAAGAGACTACGTGTCTCATTTCTCTCCAAAAATCGCTCTGAACCTGAGCCAACCAATCTAAAAAAACATAATGAAGCTGAACCACATATAATGAAGCAGAAACAGGTAAAACATGGCTAATCCCACAGAACGACCGGCCATGTCGTTACAAATTAATTGACACCTTTATTCGCCTAGATATCATGCATATAGGAAATACAGTCTTGAGACTTAAACACCATGCATATAGGAAATAAGTGTAAAAACAGTTTCAACACTTAGATATCATGCCTATAGAGAAAATGTACAAAATCAGTTTCTATGTTTGGATGTCATAATGCTTGTGATCAGTTTCAGCACATAGGAAACATGCCTATAAGACCTAAAAGATGAAATCTTCTTGTTTAAATTAATCACTGCTTAGTCTGATTAATGTTTAGATACCATGTCTATAGGATTCTACCCGTTTATCACCTAGGCAAGCCTATAGGATAACCAAAGTTCTGAAGTTTGAAAATTGTGATTTCTTGCTTGAAACATGCTCAGATTCTGTGACCAGTAGGCAAACTGATTAGGTATTCACTGCCCCGCCTTAATGAAAATGTTGCATATTCTGCTATGTGTTCATCTAGATATCCTGCTATATAACCTTAAATCGTTTAAAACTATTTGTTTGAGGCGTGCAAATGTTTGTTTATTTGTGGAGGCAAATGCGAGCCCTTAACTGTTCCTTTTATGTGACAGTCCTACCTATTTTGTTTGACGCCTAATTTTTTCCTCTTAAGCACCATAGGTTAGTCTAGAACCGCCTTAATAGAGGTCCTAAGCACCTCTAGGGCCATATGCAAGGGACGTGTAATGCACGCATAGGGTACGCACTCGATGTTGATACCCAATTTTTCCCACAATATTTTTAAAATTTCGTGTATATACCTTCAAAATCATGCATTAATAGCAATTGGTGTTTTTCCAGAATTTTTCTGCATGTTTATAATTTTGTCCAGCATCTTATTTCCAATAAATAATTACTAAATTGCATCAGAAATGATTTGAAAAGCATTTCTTTATTTATTTAAAATTTATTTTCCTATTAAGACCAAATTATGTCATAAATAGCCAAATTGGCACCTTTTGGCTATAATTGCAATAACTTTGCAATTATAGCCCATGCATATAATTTTGTACTATTTTCTACCAGAAATTAGTCCTTTATATTTTTAAATACCAAATAATCATTTTTTTTTATTATTTCCATGCACAGAATTCTTTTTTAATTAGTAATTATGTTATAAATTATCTCGACTAATTTAATTCAGGTATTTAACAAATGGCCTATTTCTATTTCAATTATAGCCTAAATTATAGCCACCCCAAAACCTTAATTATACCTGGACCAACAGACCCAAGGCCCAAATCCTAATCTACCCGACCCAATTTCTTTTTTAATCTGGGTCGTGGATCAATTTTGATCAACAGACCAGATCTGTTCTTTCCTTAACTACCTTAACACCACTACTGTAAGGACCCGTAAAATTTTCTTGTTTAAAAATAGTGCCGAACAAAGTCCCCGAGTTGTTTTATTGTGGGAATATGTGAAACAAAAATTAGGTGATATGCGACGCACTATGCGATCGCACAACATGTATGCAGACCGCATAATGGTCGCATACCTAGGCAGAATAGTGCCCCATTTGAAGTCAACTATGCGGTCCAGTATGCGATCGCATAAGGTGTATGCGAACCGCACAATTGGTCACATACTTGGGCAGTCTGATTTGGATTTTTGGCCCATCTTGAGGGCCATTGTACGGTCAGATCTGCGAACCGCATGTCAGGAATGCGATCTCATTCCTGACCGCATTCTTGTGTCGGGCCCTATTTTTCTAATTTTTAAAACCCGACCCCAGTTCATTAAAACACCCCTCCCCTTCATTTTTAACAATTTTTTGAACAAAATTAGAGAGAGGGGAGAGAGGGAGAAAGCTTCATCTTTACCAATTGGATTTTCAAAGTCACTCAGGCCTGGAAATTTCGAGTAATCATCTTCTTCTTCATTCTAACTGGTAAGAATCCCCAAACCCTTTTCATTGGTTTTCTGATTTTAAACAAAAAGGGTCGTCTCATGAATTGATTCTTGAAAATATAAGTTTATACCTTGCATGCATGATAATTAATGTCCATNAATGCTTAAAAAGAGTTCAAATTGTATGCATGGTTTCCAATTCTTAGTTGAATATGTTTAATTGTGAACTAGATTGACGGTACTAGTCGGTCTGGTGATTTGTGAGTAAAAGTTAAAAAGGAATTTCGACCCCAGGCATGTATGGCTAACTTTAACCTTCGTAGATTCCTCTTTTTGGGTCCGAGTATTTGGTATGTGTACCTTGTTTTTGAAGTATTTGAATTGATTGTTCAAACGTGTTGAAGCGTGAGATTCTATTCTCTGATTTTCCTAGTTGATTGTCATGCTACTGTGCTGTATGAAGTTGTGAAAGGTGTTTGACGTGTAATGAACGAAAGATTGATAATGTGGTCAAATGTGGGAATGTGTAAAATAGTTGAAAACCATACGTGGAAAGAAATGAAAAAGAGTGTTGTGAAATAATGTAACTGAATTGAGCGATTGTGGCAACACCGTGTTCATGAAATTACCACTTGATAAGAGTTATGGTTCCTTGGGCCAAAACAAATGAGTCGTTGATATGAATTTGTATTCCTTGAAATGGTGATTGTTGTGATGAAATTGTTTGTTATTGTGCTGTGAATTAAAATTGTCAGGCGGGGTCGGGTTGCGCGTCGCAACACGAAGTAATAAGGTTGATGGGTTGTGGTGATAAGGGTGGCCGAGGTAATAAGGGTGGCCAAGGTAATAAGGATGAAATGTGATCGTTATTACTACTGGAATGAAAATCGATGAGCTATTGAACATGATGATGCTGAAAGGGAAAAATGATAGATTGTGCATCTTGTTTGATTTTGGTTGTTTCTTTCCACATGCATTGATTAATTGGTTCTATTGTTGTTCCTTAATTGTGTATTGCGTTATTGTACCTGGGATACAACTTGTTTATACATACTAGTACTATTCCACAGTATTAACGTCTCTTTTGCCGGGGCGCTACATCTTTTATATGGATGTAGGTGGGTCCATAGAAGGTTGCTCAGCTCGCCGTTAGTGGTGCCTTCTCCTCATCCTTTTCAGCTGTACTGGTGAGCCCCACTTCCTCTCGGGGCCATGTGTAGTTCAGGCCTTCTCCCTTTTGAGTGTATTATGTGTTGTAAGGTATAGCCGGGGCCTTGTTGCCGACGAGTATTGTATAAGCTCCTAGTACTCTTAGTGGCTCCGTAGACACTATGTGGGTGTATATTTATATTTTGGGCGGTGGTTGTATGTATTTGTAATCGTGGTCCGGATCAGGAAGTGGCCTATCTAATATGTGTGAATTGGACTTAATGTTGTGTTCACACACTTATAAGCTTATCTCATCGTTTCACATAAATAATGTATGTTATAAACACGGGGAAACACGTTGGGTGGGAAAACCAAATCAGGTTCGCTTCACTGCGGGTCACCCGGTTGTGTCCCTCGATTTTTGGGCGTGACAAACTTTGTATCTGAGCCCTTCTTATCGGTGTGTTGTCGACCACATATATAATTTGGGGGCTATATGGACATTTAGGAAACACCCTTTTTATTGTTACTCTATATCGTGCACTGAAGTGGAAAGTGAGAATATTCTTGCCTAACTCGTGCTCTGTTCAAAAATTTTCCATGATGGAACCAAGGAAGAGAGCACAACTCGGCCTTGAGGCCAATGCCGCCCCAAGTGTGGCCGTAAATTCTGTACCCGATGGTGCGGGTGGGAGCAAATCCCCGACCTTGAATCCATCTGGCCTACCTGTTCCAGATCAGAGTGTTCCTATTCCTGCTGCGGCGGAGAGTGCTATAACCCCTCCCGCTGATATTCTTGATCCTTCCTCTGTTCTAGATCCAGGTCCCGGTACTTTCGATGGGGACCTCAGTGGAGCTATTCATATGTTGACCTAGTTAGTGGCCGCTCAGGACCAAAGATCTCATGCTGCCCCTGCATCCTCTAGCGAACAGGGAGATTTCGCCGGTTCTAGAGTCAACCAGTTTTTGCGGTTGGCCCCTCTAGAGTTCTCAGGTATTGATCCAGAGGCCGATCCACAGGACTTTCTAGATGAAATGTACAAGACGCTTCGGGTTATGAAGGCCACAGAGACAGAGGGGGTTGAGTTAGCATCTTACAGGCTGAGGGGAACAGCGTATTCCTGGTTCGAGATGTGGGAGGATTCCCGTGAAGAGGGAAGTCCTCCGGCGAGATGGGATGACTTTGTTGATGCTTTTATGGATCACTTCTTGCCTGCCGAGACTACCGCAGCCCGTGCTACAGAGTTTGAGGTTATCAAGCAGGGTAATATGAGTGTGTGGGAGTACCACATAGAGTTCGTGAGGTTGTCCATGTACGCTCCTCAGTTGGTATCGTCTATGGATGCCAGAGTTCGACGATTTGTTTAGGGCCTCAGTCCCTTGGTTGTGAATGAAGCTGATACATCTACCTTGCACTCAGACATGAATTATGGTAAGATAGTGGGGTTCGCCCAGGCCAGAGAGGCTAGAAATTTGAAGATAAGGTCAGAGAGGGAGAGTATTAGTAGGGTCCGATCAACGAGGCACTCAGGGAGTTCAGTTGGAGGAGGGAGACCGGTTCAGGGGAGAGGGCCATAAGGGCCATCCCAGTCTTATGCTCAGTCCTCATCCAGTGCACTGCCATTAGTGCCTCGTTATCAGTAGAGCAGTCACTGGGGGCCAAGATCAGGTAGCAAGAGACCCCATCAGTCCGGTCGTCCAGGAGGGAGGTTCCAGCAGCAAAGGAGGGCTCTGTGCCCTAAGTGTGGGAGGTTCCATACCGAGTCTTGTTACCTGGATATCCCTATATGCTACGGATGTGGGGTGAGAGGTCATATTCAGCGGGATTTCCATGCGCCCAATCAGGGCATGGGTAGTGGTTTTGCTCAACCGTCCGGTTCTTCGGTCGCCGTAACTTCAGGACGTCCTCCAGCTCCAGCAAGGCTTGGTGCAGTTAGAGTTGGGGCTGGTGGTAGAGGTGGCCCATCTAGTTTTATGCTTTGAATGGTCGCCAGAGTGCGAAGGTCTCCCCAGATGTTGTTACATATATTCTGACTGTCCAAGTCCTTGATTGTTATGCTCTTATTCACCCGAGGCCCTCCTTGTCTTATGTTACCCCATTTATTGCTTCAAGTTTTTGGATAGAACCCGAATAGCTTCATGAGTCGTTCTCTGTGTCGACTCCAGTTGGTGATTCCATTACAGCAACGCGAGTTTATAGGAATTGTGTTGTCACGGTGTGTGGTCGAGATACCACGGCCGATCTTATTGAACTTAGGATGGTAAATTCCGATGTTATCATGGGGATGGATTGGCTCTACTCGTGCTTTGCTAAACTCGACTGTCAAACAAGAATTATGAGACTAGAGTTTCCTAAGTAGTCAGTTATTGAGTGGAAAGGGAATGGGGTGTGGTGCCGACGGGTAGGTTTATTTCCTACCTTAAGGCCTCGAAGATGATTAAAAAGGGGTGCATTTATCACTTGGTCCGGGTTGCGGACACCACTTCAGAAGTATCTGCCCCCGAGTCCGTTCTAGTCGTGAATGAGTTTCTTGAGGTGTTTCCGGAATAGATTCCAGGGATTTCGCGAGATAGGGAGATTGATTTCGGGATTGATGTATTGCCAGATACGCAGCCGATATCTATAGCACCGTACAGAACGGAGCCAGAAGAGTTGAGGGAGTTAAAGGAGCAGTTGTAAAACTTATTAGAGAAGGGGTTCATTTAGCCAAGTGTGTCGCTACGAGGCGCTCTGGTTTTTTTCGTCAGGAAGCAGGATGGGTCGCTTCGGATGTGTATTGATTATCGGCAGCTCAACAAAGTCACTATCAAAAACAAGTATCCACTGCCTCGGATAGATGATTTGTTCGACCAATTGCAGGGTGCGAGCTTCTTCTCCAAAACTGATTTATGGTCGGGATTTCACCAGTTGAAGATCAGAGAGGAGGATATTCCTAAGACCGCCTTCAGAACTCGTTATGGCCATTTTGAATTCTTGGTAATGTCCTTTTGTGCTGACCAATACTCCAACGACTTTCATGGATCTTATGAATCGGGTTTTCAAACCATTTCTGGAATCTTTCGTGATTTTTTTTATTGATGACATCCTTGTCTACTCACGCACTCGGGAGGACCATGCTAATCACCTCAGGGCAGTTCTACAGACTCTTCATCAGCACCGATTGTATGCCAAGTTTTCAAAATGTGAATTTTGGTTAGAGTCAGTCACATTTTTGGGTCATGTTGTTTATAGTGAAGGGAGTAAGGTTGACCCCCAAAAGATCACAGCAGTAAAGGATTGGCCTAGACCAACGACCCCAAAAGAGATTTGCAGTTTCTTAGACCTAGCCGGGTATTATCGGAGGTTTGTGGAGGGGTTCTCTACTCTCGCCTCCCCATTGACTAAATTGAAGCAGAAGGCAACTAAGTTCCAATGGTCCGATGCTTGTGAGAAGAGCTTTTAGGAATTGAAATCCAGATTGACTTCAGCACCGGTGTTAACTTTGCCAGAAGGCACGAAGAGATTTATGGTTTATTGCGATTCTTCAAAGGTTGGTTTGGGATGTGTGTTGATGCAACACGGGAAGGTTATAGCCTATGCTTCTAGGAAACTCAAGAATCACGAGAAGAATTATCCGACGCATGATTTAGAACTCGCGGCAGTTGTATTTGCATTAAAAATCTAGCGGCATTGTTTGTATGGGGTCCATGTGGACGTGTTCTCAGACTACAAGAGTCTCCAATATTTGTTCAGGTAGAAGAGTTAAATTTAAGGCAACGGTGATGGTTAAAATTGCTTAAGGATTTTGATATGAACATTCTGTACCATTTAGGGAAAGCAAATGTAGTGGCCGACGCACTCAGTCGGAAGTCTATGGGTAGTCTGGTTCATTTGGAGAAAGATCAGAGGTCGTTGGCTCGGGAGGTTTGTCAGTTGGCTAGTCTGGGGGTCTGTCTCTCGACCTCAGACAAGGGGATAGTCATGGTGCATAATGGGGCGGAACCATCGCCATGTAGCAAAAGTCAAGAAGAAGCAGTTTATTGATCCAACATTGGCGCAGTTGAAGGAGGCAGTTTTGAATGGCAAGATCTCGGCATTTCTGCTCGGGAGCGATGATGGTGTTTTGCGGTGCTAGGGAAGGTTATGTGTTCCTAATGTGGATAATCTTCGGGAGAGGGTGATGGCGGAAGCTCACAATTCCAGGTATTCCGTGCACCAGGTTCCACGAAAATGTATCAAGATCTCCAGGAAATTTATTGGTGGAGCAGTATGAAAAGAGGTGTGGCGGACTTTGTGTCTAAATGTCTGAATTGTCAGCAGGTGAAGGCCGAGCATCAGAGGCCTGGTGAGTTAACTCAGCTTATGGAAATTCCAATGTGGAAATGGGAAATGATCATGGATTTAGTGGTAGGGGTTACCTCGGACTCAACGTAAGTTCGACTCGATTTGGGTAATAGTGGATCGACTCACGAAATCAGCTCACTTATTGTCGGTCAAGTCTACCGGTACTGCATAACGGTCGCTCAGTTGTATACCAAGGAAATAGTCAGGCTTCATGGTACTCCAATTTCTATTATATCAGACCGAAGGGCCCAGTTCACAACTAATTTTTAGAGGAAATTTCAGCAAGGTTTGGGTACTCAGGTAAATCTCAGTACAACTTTCCACCCGCAGACTGATGGTCAGGCAGAGCGGACTATTCAGACGCTTGAAGATATGATATGGGCTTGTGTATTGGACTTCAAGGGTAGTTGGGATGATCATTTACCGCTTATGGAATTTGCTTACAATACTAGCTGCGCTAGTATTCAGATGGCTCCATTTGAGGCATTGTACAGAAGGAGGTGTAGATCTCCGATTGGGTGGTTCGAGGTTGGTGAAGCAGAATAGTTAGGGCCAGATCTTGTGCACCAGGCATTGGAAAAAGTCAGAGTCATTACGGAGAGGATGAAAACCGCTCAGAGCCGTCAAAAATCCTACGCGGACGTTCGTCGAAGAGAATTGGAATTCCAAGTTGAGGATTGGGTATTCTTGAAAGTATCTCCCATGAAGGGAGTGATGCGGTTTGGGAAGAAAGAGAAATTGAGCCCAAGGTATGTCGGGCCATATCGAATTGCTCAAAGGATAGGGCAAGTGGATTATAGGTTTGAATTACCCCATGAATTTTCATTAGTGCACCCGTTGTTCCACGTGTCCATGTTGAAGAAAGTGGTTGGAGATCCATCAGTCATCGTGCCGGTTGAGACCATTGGGGTTAATGAAGACTTATCATATGAGGAGGTTCCGGTTGCTATTCTTGAAATACAAGTCCGTAGATTGTGGAACAAAGAAATTGCTTCAGTCAAAGTATTGTGGCAAAGTCAGCGTGTTGAGGAAGCCATGTGGGAGGCGGAAAATGAGATGAAAGAAAGATATCCCCACTTATTTGAACAAGTCTAGTAGTCAGAACCTTCTCCTATAACTTTACGTTCGGTTATGTGCAAAAGCACCCCATCTTCCCCTAGTTGCCTTATTGTTGTAATTTCCCAATGTGTGCTAAGACCGGACTCGTTGTTCTATTTGGGGTAGTGTGCAACCCTTAAGGTAAATGAATGTTTTGTGAAACGTATGAGCTAGGCAAGTGATTAATGGTACAATAGGTTAATAGTAATTAATTGAAATGAATATAGTATATTGAAGTGACTGGGTTGCATGGGACTCATTAAAATAACCAAGTATGTGCAATGTGAACCATGAACAAACTTGTGGTATAAGAGGAAAGAACTATGTGTAGTTGACAAAATGATTGAATGTCTGCAAATTGTTGGAGTAACAACATTGTATGTGAGTTATTGGGTGATTAAAACTGTGTAATGGTTCTTGGAAATATGTTTCAGCGGCTCCCTGTCAGGTAGATAGGTCCAATTACAAAGGCAACTCTGGCGAAATTTGTAAAAATCTGGAAGTTGCATATCATGCTTTCAAAGAAAATGAATTCCAAAACCTTCATTCGAGGACGAATGATTTTAAGGGGGGGGGGGAGGAGGATGTAAGGACCCGTAAAATTTTCTTGTTTAAAAATACTGCCTAACAAAGTCCCCGAGTTGTTTTATTGTGGGAATCTTTGAAACAGACCTGAATTGAGTAAAAAGTACCCCGAGACTTAAAGAATATAATTTTCTAGAAAGTAGGTGTTATGCGACGCACTATGCTATCGCACAGCATGTATGCGGACCGCATAATGGTCGCATACCTAGGCAGAATACTGCCCCATTTGAAGTCAACTATGCGGTCCAGTATGCGAACACATAACGTGTATGCGGACCGCACAATTGGTCGCATACCTGGGCAGTGTGTTCCGGATTTTTGGCCCATTTTGAGGGCCATTGTGCGGTCAGATCTGCAAACATGTCAGGAATGCGATCGCATTCCTGACCGCATTCTTGTGTCGGGCCCTATTTTTCTAATTTTTAAAACTCGACCCCAGTTCATTAAAACACCCCTCCCCTTCATTTTTAACCATTTTCTGAACAAAATTAGAGAGAGGGGAGAGAGGGATAAAGCTTCATCTTTACCAATTGGATTTTCAAAGTCACTCAGGCCTGGAAAATTCGAGTAATCATCTTCTTCTTCATTCTAACAGGTAAGAATCCCCCAACCCTTTTCATTAGTTTTCTGATTTTAAACAAAAAAGGGGACTCTCATGAATTGATTCTTGAAAATATAAGTTTATACCTTGCATGCCTGATCATTAATGTCCATAATCTAGTAAGAGGAAGCGAGTTGGGGTAAGGTTCACAGATAAGGGGGTTGGCAATCTAGGGGGGATCGCATAACAGTTGATAAATGCGTAAAAAGAGTTCAAATTGTATGCATGGTTTCCAATTCTGAGTTGAATATGTTTAATTGTGAACTAGATTGACGGTACTAGTCGGTCCGGTGATTTGTGAGTAAAAGTTAAAAAGGAATTTCGACCCCAGGTATGTATGGCTAACTTTAACCTTTGTAGATTCCTCTTGTTGGGTCCGAGTATTTGGTATGTGTACCTTGTTTGGAAATATGTGAATTGATTGTTCAAACGTGTTGAGGCGTGAGATTCTATTCTCTAATTTTCCTAGTTGATTGTCATGATACTGTGCTGTATGAAGTTGGGAAAGGTGTTTGATGTGTAATGAATGAATGATTGATAATGTGCTCAAATGTGGGAATGCGTAAAATAGTTGAAAGCCATACGTGGAAAGAAATGTAAAGAGTATTGTGAAATAAGGTAACTGAATTGAGCGATTGTGGAAACACCGTGTTCGTGAAATTACTACTTGATAAGAGTATGGTGCCTTGGGCCCAAACAAATGAGTAGTTGTTATGACTTTGTATTCCTTGAAATGGCGATTCTTGTGATGAAATTGTTTGTGATTGTGTTGTGAATTAATATTGTCAGGCGGGGTCGATTGCGCGCCGTAACACGAAGTAATAAGGTTGATGGGTTGTGGTGATAAGGGTGGCCTAGGTAATAAGGGTGGCCGAGGTAATAAGGATGAAATGTGATCGTTATTACTACTGAAATGAAAATCGATGAGCTCTTGAACACGATGATGCTGAAATGGCAAATGGATAGATAGTGCATCTTGTTTGATTTTGGTTGTTTCTTTCCACGTGCATTGATTAATTGGTTCTATGCTGTTCCTTAAGTGTGTACTGCTTGATTGTACTTGAGATACAGTTTGTTTATACATACTAGTACTATTCCACAGTACTAACGTCCCTTTTGTCGGGGCCGCTACATCTTTTATATGGACGTAGGTGGGTCCATAGCAGGTTGCTCAGCTCGCCGTTAGTGGTGCCTTTTCCTCATCCTTGTCAGCTGTACTGGTGAGCCCCACTTCCTCTCGGGGCCATGTGTAGTTCAAGCCTTCTCCCTTTTGAATGTATTATGTGTTGGAAGGTATAAACTCCTAGTACTCTTAGAGGCTCCGTAGACACTATGTGGGTGTATATGTATATTTTGGGTAGTGGTTGTATGTATTTGTAATCGTGGTCCGTATCAGGAAGTGGCGTATCTAATATGTGTGAATTGGACTTAATGTGGTGTTCACACATTTTTAAGCTTATTTCACCGTTTCAAATAAATAATGTATGTTATAAACACGGGGAAACACATTGGGTGGGAAAGGCAAATCAGGTTCGCTTGACTGGGGGTCACCCGGTCGAGTGCCGATCGCGTCTCTCAATTTTGGGGTGTGACGACTACCCCCCAAACCCATCATTTTCCTCACACACCCGCTGTCACACTTCACCCATCTCTCTCAAACCCCCTCTGCCCTAACCCTAGCTTCCCCCTGTCGTTGCTTGCTCGCCGTTAATAATGGTGGCTCACCACCGCTCCTAGCAATAATGTCTCTCCTATGGCCGGGATTTTTTCTGTCTTGAGGTCCTCAAAGGGGACTAGTGGACATTCACCCTCCCCTGGGTCTGTGCTTACCATTCTCAGGCCGCCATGGCTCGAAGATCTTTCTATTTTCCGGCTAAACCTATGGTTTCTAAGCCGGAATCTCTTTATCTCTAGGTTGTTCTTCTCTGAAACCCTATTTTTATATCTTGACTCGTTAGATCTGTAACATATCTAAGAGAATTTTTAGTTATTTTACTGTTTTCCATGAGAATCTTTTTGATCTTTTCAAAACGTCTCTTCATCTCCATAACAAGGGTTTCTTAACCCCTTTTTCAAAACGACTTTTCCTTTGATTTTAAGTGTTATTCTATAATATTTAATATATTTAAACGGTTTATTTATGTTTTCCCTTTAACCTGATTAGCTGTGTTAAAACCCCGAATTTCTTGGCTTAGTTCTGGGTTCTGAGTTTGTCTATGCTGATTTGTTTGTTCGATTTGTATGCATATCTATTTCTCATGAATATGTTCTGAATTTCTACCCCGTTATGCTCATTAGGGTTTCTAATTTTTCTTCTCCCTGCCTATACTATGTTTATTCCAGAATTTTGTAGTAATTTCCTTTAATCAGTGCTATTTTATTTGAATCCCTAATTTCCTGTAATTGATACCCTTTACCGATTTCCTGTGATTGATGCCCTTTACTGATTTCCGACTTCTAAATTATTTTCTTACCTTATTATGTTTTTGACTATACTGTTAATTGATTCTTATATTATTTCCTTAATTAGAACCTTATGTACCTAGCCTTAATCGCTTACTTTATACTTGTACTGTGTTTGAATTATTTCCTTAGTTATATTTCAGCCTTATATGATCTCCTTCCTTATTTGTTACCTGTCTTTTACCGTTTGAAGTTAACTCCCTTAATTGAGGGAGTACTTACACTGATTTTTACTCTAATTGATTCTGAGTTCTTCAATTACTGAACAAATTGATTCTTGCCTTATTTTCTAGCTTTCAAACTACTACATATATTGCACTCTTCTACTCTCATTAGACTCAGACACACGAACTCACATTAGTTCACATCTCTCATACACTCAAAAGCTCTTCTGCTTTCTTTGTTACTTGCTATTGTTACTAAATTAGCTGGCTACAAGCCAAGGCTAATTATTGCACTCTCATGTTCTTCAGTTTGTGTTTACTCTCTTTACTGGTATGTTTTGATTTTAAATTCAAGCCCCCAAACCAATGTGTTTCCTACTACTTCAGTTTATCGTATTCCTGATCTGTTTCTGTCTGTTGTTTTGCTGTTCGACATGTAACTGGCCTGTTTACATTACTGCTTCACCCAGCATGTCAGTTATGTCCTACCCCTTTTAGGATCAGCATGTTTACTTCCCCTGTAGTCTTTCTCAGTGTGACTCCACTATGTTTTTGAATGCTTGTCTATTTGTTGTCCAGTTCTGGCATGCACCTATTTTTGCAAAAATGATTTGTTACCCTAAGTTGTCTGATTCTATGTTTAACTCTATTCTCAGTTGTTTGTTCTGGAATTCATATTGTGTTGATACCATTATCTATCCCCCAATCCATAAACCCTACAACACCTCTATTTTTCTGCCTATTATGTGTTCACTGTACATGCCCTATGTGTCCCCAATTCCCAATTTCCATGTGTGAAAGTCTATTGTTAAGCAATGTTGAATATGATTGCTATATGGTTGATCTTCTGTTTGTTTGACTACACTGTTCTTGTTCAAACTATTTTACTATTAAAGAACTCCTATTTTATAAGACTTCTTCATTCAACTGAGTATTTTCAATACTCTTTTATACCAAAGCATTTTCAAAAACTATGTCAAGCACTCTCACTCTATTCTTAGGTCCTTATGTTCTGCCCCTCGAATGTGTGACTGCTTTGGGATTCCTGTGAGTTCCCTCTGAAGTCTGATGCACTGGAGCTGGCTCTTCCACACTGCACTTACTCAATTACGGTTATGAAATCTGGGTGTGAGCACTTCCCGGAATCCTTGAGGTCCTTAGGGAACTATAACACACCCGGACATGAGAAAGGCTATGACCTTGACAAATGAGGCTATGGACAATTTGGTACATTTGGGCCTACTTCAGACTCCCTATAGTTTACCTTCTTCTTTTCCTTTATCTATTTACGTAATTTATTCAACGGATCTATAATAATTATTTGTAAATAGATATTGGGGTTTGCTAGTGAAATGGAAAGGGAAATTATATATTCTATCATTGGGTAGAAATCATGCCTTAGACTTTTACATTCCCTATATCTGCATTAGAATCCATGCTTAGGACCAACATATTCATTCAAACCATGCCAAACATGCATTAGATATAATGTCTTTAAGGCTTTTCATGTTTACTGCTTCAACGGACATCATGTCCTTAATTTATGATTATGCCTAACACTTAGAAATCTTGCTCCTACGATAATAAAGTTAGTATAAAATTGTTACTCCTGTGCATCCAATATCATGTTTTCAATCATCCTGTAACTCTTTGTGCATTTAGAAATCATGCTTTAGAAATTCTGTGCATCCTGAAATTATGTCTTAACCATTCAGCATTTTATAAGTGCATATTAGATACCATGCTCTAAGACTCTGTTGCATTTGCTTAACCACGCCTAGTTTAAACTACTGGTAATAATCCTTGCATTTTCGTAACACCTAGAACAACATGCTTTTAGGTAAAACAACTTATGAATTGTCTAAAGGTTAACATGATTAAAAATCAGTAGGCAAACTGATTAGGCCCATGCTTCTGATTTTAAAGAAAATAAAGCTGCATGTTTTTGTGCATGGGTACTCACTTAGAATCCTGCTTAGGATCCTGTTTAATAAAACTGCTTTTTGTTTGTGTTTGAGATGTGCTAATTATGTGCATTACTTGTGGAGGTAAATCTGGGCCTCATAACTGCTTTCCTGCATTTATCTGATTAGTCCTATTTGTTCTTGCCTGTCGCTTAGAATTTTATTCTTTCAAAACCTTAGGGGTTTGTCTAGAACTACCTATATCTAGAGGTCCTAAATTCCTCCAGGACCACAAGGAAGGGACGGGTAACAACACGCATAGAGATCGCTAAATAAACTCGCTTAATAACCGTTGAGGGGTGGGCTAAAGAGTATATATGGATATGATGACCGGTGCGCTAATGCCACGTGTAGCCCCTCACTGAGGAGTGATTACCGGGCATTGCATTGATGTGATACTATTGGATAAAAAACTTAGGGATCCCCTATCCCCTATCCCCTACATATGTGTGCTTAGACCATAAATCTTTCAAAACTTTATCACATATGTGTGCTTAGACTGCGAATCTTTTCGAACCATTACTTGTTACCATGTGTATACTTTGACTACCTATTTGCTACTTGCTTAAATTCACAAAGTTTGTTTGGCCGGGAACCACAGTTGTGGACTTTGACGGGTGCCTAACACCTTCCCCTTGGAGTAATTTCATGCCCTTACCCAATCTTTGGTTATTCAATTAGTGTTATTGTGACCCTTAATTGGTTCCCTAACGCACCTTAATTCGTTAGGTGGCGACTCTTAAAATCCTTCACATACCTTATCCCAAAAGGAAATGGGTTGTCCTTATAACGTCAAAAAACTCTGACCGATCCTAAAGGAGAGGAAAGAGGGGGGCGCGACAGCATGGCAACTCCATTGGGGACATCTAGGACTTTACCATTTAAAACTGCTTTGTGAATTTGTCTTTATGTATACCCAAGTCACTGCATAGTTTTAAAGATTGACAAATGACTGACCAGTTGAACCAGGTCCATCAGAGCACACATACATGACCTAACACGTTGGCACATAAACCGTATATGCATAGGAGATGAATGCGATTGTGAAGTATCAATGAACAAAGAAAGTGTCTCCTAATGCGAAAAGGTTGCATATTGATAAGAGAATAGAAGTTGAATTCAACAAGGACAGTTATGAATGAAGGAAGTTGAGTTTAATCCGAACTCTTTCTCCCAGGAAGATTTGTACGAGAACTGAACGACAAACTCAAAAACTGACTCTATAAATAATTGAAGTATTCTTGCTTGAATAAAAAAATGCACAATTTCAGAAGTGAATCAAGAACTGAAAGCAAAATTCCTAGAGATTTTGCAAGCAGAGTTACTGTTCGATACGAAGGCCACAGACCAGCTAGAAGAACCAGTTCATCTGTTTGTCATTGAGTCTAGTTAGTTGTAGTAGGCGATTTAATATAGTATCTTTTCAGCTTTTATAGAAGCAATTGTAATAGGTACACATTGTTCAAGTTAGAGTTAACTTGAAGCTTGTAGAAATTAGCTAGAGGCTAGTTACTACAAAGGGATTAGAGTTAGTCCTAGGATTACAAAAGAGTTTATTTTGTAAGTCCGTTTGGCTCAGAGTTTTAGTGAAGAGTTTGCGCAAATTCTACTGAGGAGTAGGTCGTGGTTTTTTCACCTATTGAGCCAGGTGTTTTCCACGTAAAAATATCGGTGTTTTCGCTTTACTGCTTTTATTATTACACAACAGTAGAAGTTGGAACACCAAGAAGAACCAGGTTCTTCTAGAGAGACAGCACCCAAAAAATTGGATACCACACAAATTAACCTATCTTCTTGTGTGGTATTGACGTCTAAAACATCAATTGGTATCAGAGCGGGTTATCCTTGAAAGGCTAACACCATGGATAAGATCAAGATGAGTGCAGCACCTGGAAACTGGGAGGGTCAATCAACTGCAAGGCCACCACTCTTCAATGGCCAGTATTACTCTTGGTGGAAGAACAGGATGAAGGACCACCTGATTGGAGAAGAATATGAACTCTGGAACATAGTCATTGATGGTCCTTTAGCTACCATGATGAAGAATGCTGAAGGCATAGATGTACCAAAGACTAGAGCTGACTGCACTGCTGAGGATCTGAAGAAATGGGAGAAGAATGCAAAGGCCAAAAAATGGCTAGTGTGTGGACTAGGTCCAGACGAGTACAGCAGAATCCAAAGCTGCACCACTGCCAAAGAGATCTGGGATACCTTGCAAGTAGCCCATGAAGGAACACCTCATGTAAAAAGGTCAAGAGGTACTCTACTATACTCTTAGTATGAAAACTTCACTATGAAAGAAGGAGAGACTATCCAAAAGATGTACACAAGGTTCACAACCTTGACTAATGAACTGATGTCTCTTGAAAGAGTCATTCTTAAAGAGGACAGGGTTGAGAAGATCCTAACAAGGGTCTTGCCTATTTCCTGGGAAAGCAAAATCACTGCTATCCAGGAATCCAAAAATATGGCAACTCTGAGATTGGATGAGCTGATTGGAAACCTCACTACCTATGAACTTAGAAGGCAGACAATGAAGATGGATGGTCCAAAGAAAGAGAGGAGTCTAGCACTAAGAATCAGTGAGGGAGAAGATCTGGAGGAAGATGAGATGGCTATGATTACCAAAGAATTCAGAAACTTTCTCATGAGGAAGAAAGGCATCTTTAGAGGAGGAAACTACAACAAATAAAAAGCTCCAGAAAGGCCAACCAATTAGGGATGCTACAAATGTGGTAAGACTAACCATCTCATCAAAAAATATCCTCAGTGGGAAATATAATGGAAAAATAAGAGATATGAAAGTAGGAACATGAAGAAGGAACAGGTCCAACCCAATAAAACCACAACAAAAGCTATGATTGCTTCTTGGGGGGAAAGTTCTGATGAAGAATCAGAAGATGGGGAGAATGAAGATCAGGCGCTCATGGCAATTGGAGAATATGATGAGGAATCACATGAAGAACCACAGGTAAGTATCTCTCATCTTAAAAATAAAATAAACTTCTTATATAAGGAAAAACTCTCTAAGTTGCTACATGATTTCATGGATGATTCCGAAGAAACAACCAAAGAGAAGGAACAACTCTCTACAGAATGTGAAATGCTAAAACTAAAATGTATGAACCTAGAAATCAGACTTAGTGAATCTGAAAAGAAAAACACTGTCTTGTTGAACCAGGTTCATCCACTTGAAACTAAGATTCTAGAACTAAAATCTGGAAACTTAAAGCTAAAGATAAGATCCAGTAAAAAGGTTGTTGATTATTCTCATATCATGTTAGAAGAAAACGTGGGAAAACTAAAAGATAAGATGTATGCCAAGGATGAAAAGATAATAACTCTTAACGAAGAACTTGGAAAAGTCAAACATGAATTAGATCGAACTTGTAAATGGAATAAATCCTCTGATGCCCTGATATGGCTTCAAGAGAATCATAGTAGCAACCAGAGAGGGATTAGCTTTGGAAGTCAATTGCCCAATTGGGATTTCAAAAGCAAGTATCTCACTCTCCCTGAGAATAAAATCTGCACCCATTGTGATAAGACTAGCCACTACAAATATGAGTGTACTACAAAAGAGCAGGCTAGTCGAAAAAATGAGAGGTTTGTCAAAAAGAAAACTGGCTACCAAATTGGGCCAGAAAAAAATTGATTCATCCATTCTCTCATAGAAAAGGACCCAAACTAGTTTGGGTTCTTAAAACTACCCCCTGATTCTTTTTGTAGGTTCAAGGGAGAGGAGGCAGCCAAATTTGGTATTTGGATAGTGGCTGCTCAAAGCATATGACAGGGAACATGGAACATTTCCTTTCTCTTGGAAGTCTCAAAGGAGGAAATGTATCCTTTGGAAACGGAAAGAAAGGTGAAATTATTGGGGTTGGTAAGGTAGGTAAGGATGACACACGATCCATTGAACATGTGTATCTGATAGATGGTTTGAAATATAGCATGATCAGTGTATCACAACTAAGTGACAGAGGTAACCTGGTTGCCTTTACTTCCACAAAATGTTTAGTGATTAACCTGGTTACCGAAAAAATTGTTTTGCAGGGAAAAAGAATGAATAACATCTATGTCATAGACTTGTCCACACTGTCTTAAAATAACTCACCTGCCTAAGTGTGTTGGACAGCGATCCCCTCCTGTAGCACAAACGACTTGGTCATGCGAGCCTAACTCAGCTTAACAAACTAGTCTCTGAGGACTTAGTGGTAGGACTTACTAACATTAAGTTCAAGGAGGACAAAGTTTGTGAGGCATGTGCAAGGGGGAAGCATGTAAGGTCTTCTTTCAAAAGTAAGAAAATAGTCAATACTACCACCAGGACGTTGGAACTGGTTCATATGGATCTGTGTGGTCCTATAAGAACTCTTAGCAGAGGTGGTAAGAGATATGTGATGGTGCTAGTTGATGATTATTCAAGGTTCACTTGGACCTTATTCCTGGCATCTAAGGATGAAGCATTTGATATGTTCACCTCATTTGTCAAGAAAACTCAAAATCAATTAGGACATCAACTAGCATCAATAAGATCTGACCATGGTACTGAATTTGAGAATGCTAAGTTTGCTGAGTTCTGTGATGAACATGGTGTTAATCATAACTTTTCTGCTCCTAGAACCCCACAGCAAAATGGGGTTGTTGAAAGGAAAAACAAAACTCTTGAAGACATGGCAAGAACCATGCTTCTACCTAGCAAACTACCTCACAANAAAACTCCCTATGAATTACTTAAATTGAGAAAGCCCAACATATCCCACCTTAGGGCTTTTGGATGCAAGTGTTTTGTGCATAATAATGGCAAAGATTCCCTAGGAAAATTTGATCGTAGAAGTGATAAGGGAGTATTCTTGGGATATTCATCACATAGCAAAGCTTATAAAGTATATAATAAAAGAACTATGTGTGTATAAGAAAGTGTGCATGTTGTCTTTGATGAAACTAACACTCTTGCTGAGAGACAGGAACCAGAAGATGAGGTGCTTGGACTGGTGAGAAACAATGAAAAAATTGAAGAAAACATGGAATATGGAACAGGTGATGGACAAAGTTCAACTACCCCAAGCAACATGATAGGGGGGAATTCAACATATGCAACTTGGCCCTGATCCTGCTCCACAGCAACAAGACACCATGGAATTGTCTATGAATGGATAGCTGGTACTCAAACCACACAGATATCACAGTTCTCACCCTCTTGAGAACATAATAACAGATTTGACATCCGTAATAAAAACAAGATCATCCTTGAAAAATCTGTGTGCGTTTGATGCCTTTCTATCCATGATCGAACCAAAGAACATTGGGGAAGCCCTACAAGATGCTGATTGGGTAAATTCCATGCAAGAAGAGCTGAATCAGTTTGAAAGAAGTCAAGTATGGCACTTGGTACCCAAGTCACTAGACAGATCAGTGATTGGCACCAAGTGGGTCTTCAGGAAAACGCTCGATGTGGATAGAACTGTTACAAGAAATAAGGCAAGACTAGTGGTTCAAGGGTATAGTCAAGAAGAGGGAATTGATTATAATGAGGCATTTTCCCCTGTGGCAAGACTGGAGGCAATCAAACTTCTTATACCATTTGTTGCACACACGAAAGTCACTCTTCATCAAATGGATGTTAAGAGTGCCTTTCTAAATGGCTATCTGAAGAAAGATGTATTTGTCAAGAAGCCTCCAGGTTTTGAAAGCAAGGAGTCACCTAACCACATATACAAACTCAACAAGGCTCTGTATGGTCTCAAACAAGCACCAAGAGCATGGTACGAACGATTATCAAAATTACTGCTAGAACATGGGTACAAACAAGGCAAAATTGCCAGTACCTTATTCTTAAAGGAAAAGGGTAAGGATCTCCTAGTTGTGAAAATATACGTGGATGATATTATATTTGGGGCGACTTCTGAAAAATTGAGCAAGTAATTTTCTATGCTTATGGGGAGTGAGTTTGAGATGAGTATGATGGGTGAGCTAAACTTCTTCTTAGGCTTGCAAATCAAGTAAAACTCAAATGGAACGATGATCCATCAACAAAAGTATGTGAAAGAATTTATCAAGAAATTTAAAATGGAAGACTCAACGGAAATAGACATCCCCATAGCCACAGCTAAAAAATTAGATGTGGATGAACCTGGTTCATCTGTTGATCAGAAGTTATACAGAGGGATGATTGGGTCTCCATTATATCTCACTGCCAGCAGACCTGATATTGTGTTTAGTGTATGACTGTGTGCTAGTTTTTAGGAAAATCCAAATGAGTCCCACCTCACTATAGTGAAGAGAATTTTGAGATATTTGAAAGGCACCACTAATTTGTGCCTTTGGTATCCTAAAGGTAGTAATTTTGACCTTGTAGGATATGCTGATGCTGATTATGCAGGTTTCCTGGTTGACAGGAAGAGTACTTCAGGCATGGCTCACTTTTTAGGCTCCTGCCTTGTGTCTTGGGCCACCAAGAAACAGAATTCAGTAGCTTTGTCTACTGCTGAGGCTGAATATGTGGCTGCAGCCTCTTGCTCTGCTCAGTTGCTATGGATCAAGCAACAACTCATGGACTTTGGTATAGATGTGGGATGCATTCCTATTTTCTGTGATAACACTAGTTCCATTAGTATGATGAAGATCCCGGTTCATCATAAGAGAACTAAGCACATAGATGTTAGGCACCATTTCCTGAGGGATAACTATGAAAAAGGAATGATCTCTATTGAATTTTGTGCTACTGATCAACAAATTGCAGATATCTTTACTAAAGTACTGAGTAGGGAGCATTTTGAGAGAAATAAGCTTGAATTAGGGATGATTAAATCACCTGATTGAAAAAACAAAAAATGAAAAAAATGATTTTTTTTGGCTAGAAACACTAACATACATAATCAACCAGACTAATCATTGCTTAGCATCATGACTTTACTGTCATACTCTCTTTCCATGTATTAATATGATTCCCTGGTTGCTAATGATGTTTATCTATCTTTGTAAATTAAGTCAAATTATAGACTATAACACGATGAACCTGGTTCATCTCTGCTGGTTCATCTGACTGACAAGGTACGTGCTCATCTCCATACAATCGTTGAATTAATTACAGTCACACATGAGCAGGATTCTATCTATATTTGGTTCATTTCAAATTTTTTGTACTAATTCCTAAATGAACTCGTTCCAAGAAGTCCGATCAGTACTCAATTAGCCTAGAGGTAGGGAACTCTTAACTGTCTAATCAATGACACTCCTACAACTATTAGACTCCCACTTGAATAAAAATTCTGCTCGTTGTATAATTAATAGCCACAACTTATAAAAGGCCATCATTACCTCCCTTATTAATAACCTAATAAGTCGAACCAAGATCATGATTCTTCTAATCAAAACTCATTACTTTTCTTTTCTTACTAACAAAAGTCGAAATCATGTCTTCACCACCACCTACTTCTTCTTCTTCAACGCCAAATCATGATTATGATGGAGGGCTTTATGAATCACATTCAAATTCTCCATCTCTATACAGTTCTTAATCATCAGAAAGAACCTCAACCCCTGAAAACCCTCCTATTCCTGAACCAATACGTAACCTTAACCCAGCCCCCCGTGGTCGTCGTGTAAAGGTTCTTGCCAAAAAATTAGTGGCTTCTGGGTCTCGTGCAAGATTCTTGCAGACAATTCTGCAGGCTAAAAAGGATAATAATTCTGAATCATCAAGTGAATTTTTTAAATGAGCCAACGAGGATGAAGCACCTGGTTCATCAAATTTTGAACAAGGTAATCTTGATGCTATTTCTGAATCTGTTAATGTTGAGAACAAGTTTGTTCTGGTTGGGTCGATAGTTGATGTTGAAGTGCCGACTAGGCAAAGAAAATTGGGAAAAGGTAAATTTCTTGAGAGAGAGGGACTTGGGGAGGATGGTACCACATTGGCTATCTGTGGTCCCATTCTTGAGAATGTTGGAGAAGATGTCACAGAGTTAGGGGGAAGTGTAGTTGAGGAAGCAGCGACAGGTTTATAGAGGTTGAAGAAAGGAGCAGATGAACCTGTTTCATCTGGGGACGAGACGTTGGCTGACAGGCTAAGGAAACTAGGGGAGTCCTATAACCCCAAGAAAAGGAAGACTCAAAAGTCCAAGAAGGTTACTAACCCAGTTCTTTCTAAGAAAAGGAAAGCTTTTGTAGATGTTGATGCTCCTGTTCCTAAGGTGCGTGCTACACGTAGTGCTGTGAGAGAGGAAGAAAAAGTATTTGAGAAGGCTCTGCTAGAGAGAAAGAAAAAGAGAGCTACAAAGGGAAAGGCTAAATTAGGAGAGCCTATGGAGACTGTAATGGTTGAAGAGGATAATGGACCTGGTCCATCATGAGGAGTAGTCTGCTCCTGTTGTGGTTGAGGCACTATAATAAAAAAGGGCTAAGTCTTCTTCAAAGAAGTCTGCTACAGTGTCTACCACACCTACAAGAACTGTTCAAAGGACCAGGTCCAAGACAAGAAAAGTGAAGGTCGTTGAGAAAGACGATGATAAAGAGTGGAGTGGAGAAGATGAGGGGGAAGTTGGTGAGGTGACTGACAGAATCACCTTGTTTGGCAAAAGAACAATTCTGAAGGGAAAGTTGTTGAAGAATCTTGAGGAACCTGTGATGGGATACCTGCTGGACATACTGGATGTTCAGGGGTGGAAGAACATGGTCCTTCACATGGAAGGAAGGTTGGCTAGAGCTGAACTGGTGGAGTTCATGGGTAATGCAGTGGTCAAGTTTTACACCCAATGTTTTCATACGTGAGAGTACATCATAAGTCAATTGATGTAAGCTCAGAAATAAGATTCTATTTTATGGAATAAAAATTAATTTAATCATGTTATGTTGGAGGCTACAAATATTTAAGATCATGAATAACGAGTACCAAGAGGGTTGGAAAGCTTAGAAGCTAAACCAATTGAAGAAAATAAGTTCCGTCGAAAGTCGACGAGTTTTGAATGTTATAACATGTACTTTAGGGTGATACTATGGTTCATTGCTTGATAAGGAGGTTATTCTATGAGTTAATATTTATCGTATGATAGTTGTGTTCTACGTTTTGAAGTCAACCAAGTGGTGGAAACAAAAATGGCAAAGTTTTCACAAGTTACACTCATAATGTGCTTAACATTAGGTCAAATGTAGCTGAGATTTTATCCAGATATACTTAGAATTAGGAGATGATCTACCTACAAAGATGAAAATCTATGAGTCTAGTTTCCAACGCATTAAACCGTTCATCGATACGACATATGAGTAAAGAGATATTTGCAATTTCGCGAGACTGCGCATACAACATAAGTGACAAGTAGGTGGATCACTAGATCTTTTTGAGCAACACATTTCATGTGCTATATGAGGTCTTATTGGGAAATATAATATACCAAATTGAAGGTCTTGGAATTTAGTTTCCAATGCTCTTAACCATTTGTTCATACGACATCAGGATAAAAAGATATAAGTGTTGGAAGATGGACCAATCCTTGGGTGCCAAGCTAGCACCTCTTTGACTTTTCCAAACTTGATATATAAAATCATTAGGTCGGATTTCTCTTCATTATTCAGAAAAAAATGACCAGATAACACCCATAAACATAACCTCAAGCTATCTTCTAGGGTTTTAAAGAAGATTATCATTCTGGGCATGAAATCGAGAATCAATAACATCAAAACGATCCCTACGACGTAAGTGTCATTATACCACCTCTCCTTTTTCTTTGTAGTTAGAGTTTTGGAAGGTAATTCATAGTTAAGAAACGTCTAATATCTGTATTTAAGTGTTTAAATATCAAGGAAGGTTGATAAATATGTTTCCTAATAGTTAGAACTCACGGGACGGTGATCGAAAGCCGTGAGTTCGAGTTATTAGACTTGTAGCGGACTGTTTTGTGTTGTTGTTGGGCTGCGTGTTTTACTACTGTTTTGTGGATTTTTGGAGGAGGAATAGTGTGGATAAACACCATATAGATGTAGGTTTGTGAGCTGGTCGTTCGTTGTAACATTTCCGGGTCGTTTGACACGACTACGGTGGTCGTCTTATGTGTGAACTGATTAGGTTGTGTGTGGACTGTTTTGGGAGGCTCAATATGATTATTATTGATGTTGTTTGGGCTGTTTGGTGATTTTTTATACTTGTGTGAAGTCATATAAATGGGGAAGGTTTTGTCCGTTTCATCGTAAAATAGGCTGTGGTCGATACATAATAGTTATGACACTTAAACGATAATGATAGTGTCATTGCTCTTATTGTAGATTAAAGAGTTGTGACATTTGTGTAGGTTGATGTTGGGACAGTATATACAAGGTATGTGAGGCTATTTATTTCCTTATTTTGCACGACTCCGATCGTACATAAAGAATTGAACGAGCTTCCAAAGATACTCTACTCTTAGAAGCTAGTAGTACTTACATTGCTTCCCTTCTCATGGAACAATTGATGTTCAGGTTGCTTCTCTTATTCATATGTTATCAATGTTGTTGGTACTTCCTAATTTTCATAAGATTCTCGATGAAGAGTTAGCCCTAATGATGTGTACCGAGAATACCGACCTTACATCACTCTGTAAAGTTCAGAACATGATTCCAATGAGTCTTGCATGCATTATATATATATATGTATCTATTTTACTCTATCGAGCCGCGCTATAGTCGGCCGGGTATGGCACCTATTGTGCAACCACTGATCAGTTGGGTTTACCGAGTCCTCTTTGAGGCCGGGTATGATATGATGATGATAATGCCCACAGAGGCGGATGTTCTACGATGATGATGATTCCCACAGAGGCGGATGTTTTAAAAGATTATGCATATATATATTTATCATGCGTTCCATGTTAATGTCTCTTAGAAGAACTCAGATGTTACAGGTTGTATCTCCTACATCTCTCTTTACATTACTGTTCTTATTTATGCTTTCCTGCCTTACATACTCAATACTTTATTCCTACTGACGTCCTTTTATTTGTGGACACTGTATGTCATGCTGCAGGTCCTGATAGATTGGTAGACACAGCTCCCCCACCACAATAGGCTTTCCAATTCAACAGTTATAGGCGAGATCCCTTCTACGGACTTACCGTGGTCTTGGTGTGCATTTTTGTTATAGATATTATGGGTATGTCGGGGCCCTGTTTCGGCTATGTTGCATTACTTATGCTCCTTTAAAGGCTCATACACAGGTGTCGACTCATGTATAGTTTGATATACCTTGTTGGATATTTTTTGTTGTATAGTCTTTCATGGCAGCGTTGTAGCTCGTACCTTTTATGTAGTTTCTTAGCAATCATGTCATCCTATGTGATGTATTTTCATGATCCATAATTGATCTCTTTATCCCTTAAAGATAATAAGAAGGTTAGATAAAATTTATGTTGGTGCTCGGAAAGTATGGCCGGGGTGCTAGTCATGATCCTCCAGTTTGGGTCGTGACAAACTTGGTATCAGAGCAGGTCTGTCCTAGGGGTAGTCTATGAGCCGTCTCTAGTAGAGTCTTGTTTATGAGTGTGTTGTGCACCACACTTATAAGCAAGAGGCTACAGGGCATTTAGGACTGTTACTCTTTCTTCTTACTCTAGATCGTGTGGTAGAGCTCAATAATAAGAACTCAATTTCCTCAATTCTATCTTATTTATAATACGACGATGCATACATCTAGAAAGATGGATAGTAAGAGATTGTAATGTGGCTGTGGAAGAGTTGAGTCAGAGGATTTCAATTTGGCATTATGCTTATGATGAGTAAATGTGAGGGCTCCAGCAGATCATGTGTGTACTAAGATGTGTTAGTTTCTTAATAATGAGCTCTAAGGACAGAATATCTATCTACCCATATTGTAAAAGAAATAAGAGAATCAGAAGGTAGATACGAGTTTTAGCAAGTAAAAGAAGCAAGATAAAGAATGGTACGGGGTACCTAGTTAATAAAGATTATCAGTATTTATAATTCTGGAACAGAAATATAAGCATTTTTAGTTACTTTCAACGGTAACAGAGATATCTACAATTGTCCATACCAATCTCAATTATTCCCTATGGGAGCTAACTGAAATAATTTAAGAGAAGGATAGGATATTAGGATCCAGTTGGGATTAGAGTAACCAAAAATTGTGGATAGATTGTTATCATTATTTAATATTTTTGAAGTGTAGTGCAGAACATGGTAATAGTTCTCATTTGGAGATAACCATATTGTCACTCTAGAATAGAACAGTAAGATATGAATACTAGAATATTCAGAAATTTCAGAAGATAGGCACTAGGATCCTAGAAGGGATAAATATTCGCCTTAGTATGACTCCAGCCACTAGTAAAGAAAAAAAAAGAAGAATGTTAGGCGTCCCGAAGAGCCAGTGATATGAAGCAAGGGGAGCTAAATGTGAAAGAACATCATGTTGAAGTCTTTATAATAGGGCGATAGACAGAGATATTAGTATGAGAATAAGAAGAGAGTAAGTGAATCATTATGAGTAAGATGTGATAAATGAGTGATATCGGTAAATCAAAATATGNAAAATGATGAGAGGAGACAGGCCTTGAGACAATACAAAAGTATAAGCCATAAAGCCATACCCTCATTTCGAGAAATGAGTTGGTGACTCACACGTGATTACCATAAGGTAAAGTTAGACCCCCCAAGTAATAGAAATTAGTATGGGATAGTAAACAAGAAAAAAAAACGAACATGAATTAGGGATCAAAGAAATTGGTAATAGTCGACATCGTTTCAAAGATAGCTTTTCGACAATAATAGAATGAACAATAGAAGAATAACCTTTAAAGGTCATTCACGAAGACGCTTCCCTAAAGAAAGCATTATGAGCAGACTTAAGCTTAAGGGACTAAATGTGCCAGTTATACCACGTGTCACCCTTGTGTGTACAAAATTCAATTATACCTGGTGTAGCAGAGTTACCATAAGGCGAGTAATGTCTGTGAAGATGTAGAAACAAAATGCCAAAGATGAAGAGGTAAATATCAAATGGTAAAGGAAGAATGTGGTAAAAGGTGAAAGGAATAATATTGCATTTATTCATATCCTACAGATATAATATAACTCCAGAACATTATGCAAGCATGATGTTGGGGAGAATCAATAAGGGTTTCGCACTCGATGATATTGATATATAAGTGGGAATGAAAACTTGATACATAAGGATACCATACAAGAGGTAAGTTAAGACAAAGGACATAACCCAAGAGGCGTTACATAAAATAAAGATATGAGAGTGGACCAATGGTAGTCAGAACATGATTCCAATGAGTCTTGCATGCATTATATATATGTATCTATTTGACTCTACCGAGCCGCGCTATAGTCGGTCAGGTATGGCACCTATTGTGCAACCACTGATCAGTTGGGTTTACCGAGTCCTCTTTGAGGCCGGGTATGATATGATGATGATGATGCCCATAGAGGCGAATGTTCTATGATGATGATGATGCCCACAGAGGCGGATGTTTAAAAAGATTATGTATATATATGTATCATTCATGTCATGATAATGTCTCTTAGAAGCACTCAGATGCTACATGTTGTATCTCATACATCTCTCTTTACATTACTATTCTTATTTATGTTTCCCTGCCTTAAATACTCAATACTTTATTCGTACTGACGTTCTTTTATTTGTGGACACTGCATGTTGTGTTACGGGTCCTGATAGACAGGTAGACACAGCTCCCTCACCACAATAGGCTTTCCAGTTCAGCGGTTATAGGCGAGATCCTTTCTCCAGACTTCCCGTGGTCTTGGTGTGCATTTTTGTTATAGATATTATGGGTATGCTGTGGTCCAGTGACAATGAAAGGGAAATTGAACCCAGGCTAGTCTACAAAAGTGAAATGAAGCTAGAGCATAAGTTGTTCTTCGAGTTTGTCATCAAGTTCTTGCTGCCAAGACAAGAACGAAAGGCACATAGCCAACTATATGGATCTGACCTTGATGGAATGTTTGTATAGGGAAAGCATATCAAATCAATCATCACCGAAAACGGCTCCAATATAAACACTGATCTGATGAAAGCCATGAGTGAGACTTTCAAAATCAAGCACAAGAATTCCACAACCTATAAACCTCAGATGAATGGAGTTGTCGAAGCCGCCATCAAGAACATCAAGAAGATATTGAGAAAGATGATAGAAATACACAAACAGTGGCACGAAAAGCTATCATTTGCTTACTGGGATACCGCACCACAGTCCGTACATCAACTAGCGCAACTCCTTACTTACTGGTTTATGGTACGAAAGCTGTTATTCTTGCCGCAGTGGAAATTCCTTCCTTAAGGATCATACAAGAAGCTGAGCCCAAGGACGCATAATGGATAAGAAGTCGTTATAAGCAGCTAGCCCTCATAAATGGGAAAAGGTTGAATACAATAAGTCAGGGTCAACTTTATCAGAGCCGAATGACTAGAGCCTTCAACAAAAGAGTCAAGCCAAGACAGTTCACACTAGGGCAGCTGGTGTTAAAGAAGATCTTTCCGTATCAAGATGAGGCCAAAGGGAAATTCTCTCCCAACTGGCAAGGTCCGTATATGGTTCATCAGGTATTGGAGCTCTCATACTTTCAGAAATGGAAGGAGAAGTTTGGCCAAAACCAATAGATTCTGATGCAGTAAAGCGCTACTATGTGTAATTTTTTACAAATGATGTAAGTTGAACTACGCCCGACCTGATTCCCGTTTAAGAGGGGATACGTAGGCAGCCCTATGGGTTCGGTCACAATTCAATAAAAATATCATTCTCCCCCACCCCCACTCCCTCCCCCGCAATTGGAAACTAGGGCAGAAGTTGAGGAGGACCCTCAAAATTCTGAAGCAAGTTCAGCCGACCGCAGCATGTGCAACAGTGAGAGAGGTCAACCCATCTAACTGGGGCAGAATTTTTAGGAGGACCCTCAAAATTCCGTAGCATGAGAGGTTGCAATGTCTTGAACCGTGTCATGGTAGTCAGTTCATCTAAATTTCTTAAAATATAGTTTATACTATGTCTTTTCAAAATCATGCATGCTTGCTTTCAAAATAGCTCTGTTTAGCAAACGCTACCTCGATAACTTGAACAAGATCATTAGATCAAGTAGAACGAGTCAAGAAAAGCCAGCGCAGATGCGAACCGACCGTCCCCATCTACAGAACTCACGATTTTTCTTTGGATGCAGGAACAAAGCATAAACACGCTTCAAAGTCACAATTCTCAAAACAATCGCAATGTCAAAATCTGCTACCAGTTGAGAAATTCTACTATCATTTGCTATTTATTCTTCTGCATAAGGTTAAGTTATCCCTTCATCTTGTATGGGACTAAGCTTTATCATGCATCTTTCATGAGGCTATGCTCTGCCTCCATCTGCATAAGGCCGCCATCTGCATAAGGCTAATCTCTGCTTTCCATTTTCATAAGGCTAATCTATGCCTTCATCTTGCAGGAGGCTAATCTCTGCCTTCCATCTGCATAAGGCTAAGATCTGCCTTCATCTTGCATGGGACTAAGCTCTGTCCCCCGTCTTGCATGAGGCTAAGCTCTGCCTCTATCTTCATAAGGCTAATCTCTGCCTTCCATTTTGCATAAGGCTAAGATCTGCCGCCATCTGCATAAGGCTAATCTCTGCTGTCATGACCCAAATTTCCACACGGGTCGTGATGGCGCCCAACAACGGGGTTAGGCAAGCCAACATAAATTACACTAAATGTTACCCTTCCCATTTGATTAATTACTCCAACGTTTACCAGTTTTAAACAATTATAAACATAATAATAGCCTGTGACATAAAAATAAAGTCGTCTGATACATAAGCCAAAAGTTAAGCATATGTATAAATATATAGCCCAAAACCCAAAATATATGCTACGGGTGTGCCAGGAACTAGTGTCACGAGTATCATGGGCAACTATCTGAATATACAAGGATAACATATATATATACACAATCCCATAGTCTAAATGAAATAGAAGGGAAAATGACAAAAGAAAACTCCGGGGTGCTGCCAGAGATCGTCAGGAAGAGCAACTCACCGTGAAGTCGAATCAGTCCAAGTCAGTATCTAACACCGGCCTGATAATCAGATGTACTAGCCTCCTGACCTGTACAGTAAAGTACAGAAGAAGAAGAAGTGCAGCATGAGTACAAAATAAATATGTACCCAGTGAGTATCCCGCCCAAACTCGAAACAGTAGTGACGAGAGGTCGACTAGGTACTCACTAAGGTCCAGCAATATAATATATGACAAAATATGGCTAAAGAAATAGGCATGGGAAACAGTGAGCAACAAGTATATAGCAAATAACGAAAACCAGATAATAACTGAAACGGGACAACAAGGTACCAAAATATTCTCTTAACCAATACCTAACACTCCAATTTTTATTAAATGACTCAAAACTCAAGTGATCATACACATACCAGGACAAGACAACCGGCCGGAGTCATAAGGGTGGTCATAGGTACTGAGGTCATAAGCTATACCACGATCGCGAATCATACCTGCGACTCGCGTGCTGACTCGATGTAATAAGATATCCCATGATCGCGCCTCATCCCTGCGACTCGTGTGCTGACTCGATATTATAAGCTATCCCACGATCGTGCATCATCCCTGCGACTCGTGTGCTGACTCGATAATAATAATAAGCTGACCTTCGGCCGTGCATCATACCTACGGCTCGTGTGCTGACTCGATATCAAGTGTGTATATATATATATGAGTGCATATGTGTACCAACTCAATAGTGAACTCAACAGGACTGTGTCAATACCACGAATAGCCAACTGGGATCTAAATCATAATGTTTCATGTTTCCATATCACCTCAACAATAATCTCAACTCTTAACACATAACATGTACAAATAAGGCATATAGTGGCATGCTCGTGAGTCCTAAAGCTACCCGACATAGCAATATAGTCACCACGTACGGACTCTCGTCACTTGGTACGAACGCGTCCCCCCACAACATGTATATATAGCAAACAAGGAACCTATGGGGACATTTCCCCCTTACAAGGTTGGAAAGGAGACTCACCTCTCGACGAAACCACCCCTCGGATCAAGGATGCGCCCGAATCTCCGAAATCTACCCTCTACGGCTCGCAACTAGCCAAATATAGTTTAATGACATCAATGCATGCTCAAAGTAGGGAAACTATTCTAATTTACCCAAAATTCGACATTCTTGAGAAATTCCAAAAATCCAACCCCGGGTCCACACACTTGGATTCCGAAAATTCTCGAAGGGATCACTCACCCGAAGCCTAAGGATCATAATTAGGTAATTTTTCTGGAATGCAATGCTAACATTGGGTGGTTTATCAAATTATTAAGAGCCCTAACTTATACTACCCACTTCTTTATTTTTTTGATGTTTTAGTAATCAATTCTAGTTGAATTCCATGTAAAGATTTAGGAAAATAGAGAGGAATTTCTCACCTTAGCACTATTTAGGTCGTGGGGGGTGCTGCTCTAGCTTGGAGGCCCTCTAATGGAGTTTGGGCATGAGAATAATGAAGAAAATCCCGTCTTTTTAACATTTAAAGGCGCATGCCTACAGGGGTTTCTGCACCTGCGACCCTGAGACCGCACCTGCGGTCCCGCACCATCGAGGAAGATTACTGCACCTGCAAAAAATGGCAAGGGGCTGGGGATCTCCCCAGCGGACCCACCCCTGCGGAAAGGTTCCACACCTGCGAAGGCTGGGGGCCCCCGTGGATTTCTGCACCTACGAGGCTGGGACCGCAGGAGCAGTCTCACACCTGCGGCTGGACAACTGCACCTGCGGTCACACCAGCAACAACTGCACCAGCAGTTGTTTTAGCTTGTTTTCAGTCTCGTTAGGTGCCCAGGACGCACCTGGTCCCAGCCGAGCCCTAATCCAAATATACCAACGAGTCCCAAATCATAATACGGACTCGCTAGAGCCTTCGGAACACCCAAACCAATGCTAAAACTCAAAATAACACCCCCAAACACCAAGAACCAAACTTAGAAATTTTCAATTTCCTAGACTTCGCTCACAACGCGTCGAACTGACCTGTACAACTCGGAATGACCTCAAATTTTGCAGGAAAGTCATAATTAACATAACAGAACAATTCCTAGTCTCAGAATCCCGTTCAGACCTCAATAACACAAAAACACATCCCAAACCAAAACATGAACTTAAGGAAATTCTTATTTCAATATTTGGTGCTGAAATGCCCCCGGGTCATCAGAAATCCAATCTGAACATACGCCCAAGTCCAAAATCATCACACGAAGCTAACGGAACCGACAAAACTCGATTCCGGGATCATTTACCCAAAATGTTGACCGAAGTCAAACTTGGCCTTAAAGGCCAGCCTTAAGGAACCAATTGTCCCTATTGCACTCAAAACACCTCCGAATCCCGGACTACCAGTCCCCGTAAGTCATAAATCATAAAATGCCACTATGGGATGTTTCATTTAGGGGAACGGGGTCCGATAACGCAAAACGGCCGGTCGGATCGTTATATCTGCCTTCGATTTACATAAGGCTAATCTCTACCTTCATCTTGCAGGAGGCTAATCTCTGTTTTTCCCTTTGCATTAGGATAATATCTGCCTTCCTTTGCATAAGGGTAATCGTTGCCTTCCCCTGCATGAGACTAAGCTCTATCTGCATCTTGCATGAGGTTAAGCTCTGCCTCTATCTTGCATAAGGCTAATCTTTGCCTTCACTTGCATAAGGCTAATTTCTGCCTTCATTTGAAAGAGACTAAGTTCTATCTCCATACCGGAATGAGGCTAAACTCTGCCTCCAATTTACTTTCACCGAGACTTAGCGCTGTCTCAAGCATTATTTACTTCGCTCCTCTTTCGGGCCAAGATCTGCCCCCCAATTTGCAAGACTAAGCCTTGTCTTGTTGACATCATATTATTGCATCTCATGGGTTGAAATATCACCAACTTTCCAAAGGCGTCATAGTCTAATGGCATCATACTCGTAGTCGGAAGACACCATGTCATGGCCTGAGGATCTCTCTCAATTTGCATATCATTATTCAAAGGAATCATAGTTCGGATGCACCATCTTTATAGCCCGAGAACATCATTTCATGGCCTAAAAATCTCTCATTGAACAATTCATGGCCCAGGATATCATGGCCTGAGGACGTCATCCCTAACCGTCCGAAGACAGCTTTCATAGTCCAGCGGGAACCTGCATCATGTTTAAATTTATGCATAATATATGCTTTGTGACGACCCAAAGGGTCATCACCTATTTAATTACCTGGTACATGCTCCCGAGGCATTGAAATCCTCATTTTTAATTGCCTCGATTTGCATGCACAGTCCGAGCGTTTAGTCGGACAGCTTAAATATGAGATTCTGTGAAACATGCTAAGATTTGATATTAAAAATGAATAAATTTGACTTCGGTCAACATTTTAGGTTACGGACCTAGACCCGTGATTTAACGGTCCCGCAGGGTCGGTAGGAAAATATGGGACTTGTGCGTATGCCCGGAATAGAATTCCGAGGTCCCAAGCCTGAGCGATGAATTTTTGAGTAAAATTGTTTTCTGAAAATATTTAAGGAAATTGAAAATGAAATCTGATTAGAAATTAATGGTATCGGGCCTGTATTTTGTTCTGGCACCCGGTATAGGTCTGATATATGGTTTAAGCACTCTCTGTAAAGTTTAGTTGAAATTACGTGTTCCGGACTTATAATGGAAAATTTGATGTTTTATGAAATTTGATAGAATTCATGGATTTTGAGGCTTAATTCAACGTATATGATGTTATTTTGGCGATTTGATCAAACGGATAAGTTCATAGGATGTTTTCGTGGTAGTGTGTATATTCTGTTTGGAGCCCCGAGGGCTCGTGTGAGTTTTGGATAGGCCACGAACTTCATTTTTTGGACTTGGAAACTGCTGGTGTGGCTGATCTGCAGGCTTCGCAAGCAGGCTTCGCATTTGCGAAGGCAGCATCACAAATGCGAAGGTGTGGCTGGGCAGGCATGATCGCAAATGCGACCAAGAGGTTCGCAAATGCGAAATTTTACCTGGGCAGGCATGATCGCAAATGCGACCAAGATGTTCGCAAATGCGAAGTCCCCCCCTTCTACTCAGTGTTTGCACATGCGAACTATACTTCACAATTACCATGTCAGGGGTGTTCGCAATTGCGAACCCCTATTTGCATTTGCGATGCCAACCAGTAGCCTTCACTGTACAAAACCGAATTTTTACTTCATATTTCATATTTTCTCAAACTCAAACACTCTGAGGCGATTTTTCCAAGAACAAGACTCCTTCCAAATTATTTGTAAGTTGGTTTTTACTCAATTCTTTCAATCATTAACATCATTTATAATGTTTTCAACTTAAAATCAAAGGTTTTCATGGGTGAAATTGAGTGATTTGGGTAGAACTTATGTTTTTTCCAAAATTGGGGTTTGAGTGGGTGATTGACCTCCGATTAGAGAGATTTTTATATGGATGGACGCGTGAGAGTACGAGGGTCCTGAAAATATAAAATTTATCTGAATCTGAGATGCCGTCCTGAAGGGTATTTTGGTCATTTTACCTAATTTCGCGTCGTATCCTTGAATTGAATAGTAGAATCAGTTGTATGAGATGTTATTTACTGTATGAAATTTATTTGAATAGATTTGGGCCATTTAGAGTCGCATACTCGTGGCAAACGTGTGGTTTCGAGTTGATTTGAGCCGATTCGAGGTAAGTGGGTTGTCTAACCTTGTGTCGGGGACCTTACTCCTTAGGATGTGATATTTGGTAATTGAATGCCTTGTTCCTGAGGTGACGAGCACATACTTATGCTAATTTTTCAAAATCCGGTTTTACTTTAAATATTTAGCCTGAGTTTCTTTCCTACCTGTTTATTCTAATTGCAACTATAGTCTATGTTAGCTTAGAAAATCATGCCTAGTTGCCCTGAATTGCCTATTTGCTTAAATTGCCTTAATTGTACTACGTGAAGCGTGTTAGACTAGAATTACTTGTTTCCTTGTATTTTTGCACTCTAACTCTGAACGTCTTCTTGTTGTGCCTGTGTATTTACTTTAGGACTACGGGACGTTATCCCGGGAGATCCCCCTGCATATTTACTTTAGGACTACAGGACGTTATCCCGGGATATCCCCCTACATATTTACTTTGGGACTACAGGACGTTATCCCAGGGGGTCCCCTTGCATATTTACTTTGGGACACGGGACGTTATCCCGGAAGATCCCCCTGCATATTTACTTTGGCACTATGGGACGTTATCCCGGGAGATCCCCCTGCATATTTACTTTGGGACTACGGGACGTTATCCCGGGAGATCCCCCTGCATATTTACTTTGGGACTACGGGACGTTATCCCGGGAGATCCCCCTGTATATTTTCTTTGTGACTACGGGACATTATCTCAGGAGATACCCCTGCATATTTACTTTGGGACTACGGGATGTTATCTCGAGAGATCCCCCTGCATATTTACTTTGGGACTACGGGACGTTATCCTGGGAGGTTCCCCCGCATATTTACTTTGGGACTACGGGACGTTATCCTGGGAGATCCCCCTGCATATTTACTTTGGCACTACGGGACGTTATCCCGGGAGATCCCCTGCATATTTACTTTGGGACTACGGGATGTTATCCCGAGAGATCCCCCTGCATATTTACTTTGGGACTACAGGACGTTATCCCGGGAGATCCCCCTGCATATTTACTTTGGGACTACAGGACGTTATCCCGGGAGATCCCCCTGCATATTTACTTTGGGACTACGGGACTTTATCGTGGGAGGTCCCTCCGAATATTTACTTTGGGACTACAGGACGTTATCCTGGGAGATCCCCCTGCATATTTACTTTGGGACTACGGGATGTTATCCCGGGAGATCCCCCTACAAAGATGATGATCCTTCGGTTATATATATGATGGAATACGGGACGGTATCCCGAGAGATCCACTAGACAGTTGAGAAAAGGACTACAAGACGGTATCCTGGGAGATCCTCATTGTTACCATTGTTATTGAGCTATTCGTACTCCGTGTTTACTCCGTTCTTCTGTTTTCTTATTGCCTTGTTTGAGCTGACTTACTTACTTTTGTATTCATTATTACCGTCTTTTTTCATACTGTAAATTCCTATTATATTGTTTAGCCTCAGTAGGGCCCTGACCTTCCTCGTCACTACCCGACCGAGGTTAGGCTTGGCACTTACTGAGTACCGCAGTGGTGTACTCATTCCCTTTCATTCGCATGTTTGTCATGTGCAGATCCAGGTACCTCCACTCAGGCGCACTACCCCCGAGGTTGAGAGATACATCAGAGACTTCGAGGTACATCTTCCGCGTCCGCAGGCCAGGAGTCTCTATCTTATTCCAGCTTTTGTGAAATGTTTATCCTTCCTTACAGTTGTATAGACATTTTGGGGTTAGAGCAGCGTATTATATTCTGTTAGCCTGTGGCTCCCGTGACTTTTCGGATTTTGGGGTGATATTGTAGACTTCCGTAGTATTTTGGGATGTATATGCCAAGCGACATTTATTTATAGTCCTTATTTTAGATTGTTCAGTTTTCTTTTACTTAATTATTTCACAAGTTATGTTGATATTCCGCATTGCTAGGCTTACCTAGTTATAGGGACTAGGTGCCATCACGACATGTTCATGGAGGGCGAATTGGGGTCGTGAAATGCTTGTAGTATTCTTATTTGTAGGTAACCCGGTGAGCAACGGCTATCCCAGCAGGAGCGATCCCGCTCCAGTTCCTCAACTGTATCAAACCTAACCTCTCCCGTGAACCGTTCATTCGCATCCTTAGATATTGCGTCCATTCTTGTAATGACTTCACCGATATACTTCGCCGATGAATCCGGAACTACATACGGCCTGATTCCTATAAAATCAGGGGTATGTAGGCAGCTCAGAAGCCAGGGTGCGTCCTAAAATTCTCTAACCATTTCGCTCGGTCAAAATTGGCCATCATATATTTACCCGACAACTCTTTCATCCTTTCCGGGTAAAGAGGGGTAGCTATTGATACCCAATTTTTCCCAAAATATTTTTAAAATTGCATATATACCTTCAAAATCATGCGTTAATAGCAATTGGTGTTTTTCCATAATGTTTATGCATTTTTAAAAATTTGTCCAGCATTTTATTTCCAATAAATAATTACAAAATTGCATCACAAATGATTTCAAAAGAATTTCTTCATTTAATTTAAAATTTATGGTCCTATTAAGACCAAATTATGCCATAAATAGCCAAATTGGCACCTTTTGGCTATAATTGCAATAACTTTGCAATTATAGCCCATGCATATAATTTTGCACTATTTTCTACCAGAAATTAGTCCTTTATATTTTTAAATACCATATAATCATTTTTTAATTATTTTTATGCATAGAATTCTTTCTTAATTAAAAATTATGTTATAAATTATTTCGACTAATTTAATTCGGGTATTTAACAAAAGGACTGTTTCTATTTCAATTATAGCCTAAATTATAGCCATCCCAAAACCTTAATTATACTTGGCCCAACAGATCCCAAGCCCAAATCCTAATCTACCCGACCTTAATTCTGTTTTAATCTGGGCCGTTGATCAATTTTGATCAACGGACCAGATCTGTTCTTTCCTTAATTAACTTAACACCACTACCCCACCAAACCCCTCATTTTCTTCACACGTCTCTCTCAAATCTCCTCTTCCCTGTCCCTAGCTTCCCCTCGCCGTTGTATGCTCGCCGTTGTATGTCTCACCACCGCTCCTAGGCATAATGGCTGTCCTATGGGCGGGATTCTTGCTATCTTGAGGTCCTCAAGGGGACTAGTGGCCATTCTCCCTGCCTATACTATGTTTTTTCCAGTAGCTTGTAGTAATTTCATAATCCATGCTATTTTGTTTGAATCCCAAATTTCCTATACTAGTACACTTTATTGATTTCCTGCGATTGATGCCCTTTACTGATTTTCGAATTCTAAATTATTTTCTTGCCTTCTTATGTGGTGGACTACACTGTTAATTAATTCTTATGTTATTTCCTTAATTAGAACCTTATGTACCTATCTTTAATTGCTTACTCTACACCTGTACTGTGTTTGAATTATTTCCTTAGTTATATTTCAGCCATATATGATCTCCTTCCTTATTTGTTACATTTCTTTTACCATTTGAAGTTAACTCCCTTAATTGAGGGAGTACTTGCACTGATTTTTACTCTAATTGATTCTGAGTTCTTCAATTACTTAAAAAAATGATTCTTGCCTTATATGCCTAGCTTTCAAACTACTACATATATTACTCTCTTCTACTCTCATTAGACTCAAACACACGAACTCCCATTAGTTCACATCTCTCATACACTCAAAAGCTCGTATGCTTTCTATGTTACTTGCTATTGTTACTAAATAAGCCGGCTGCAAGCCAAGGCTAATTATTGCACTCTCATGTTCATCACTTTGTGTTTACTCTCTTTACTGGTATGTACTGATTTAAAATTCAAGCCCCCAAACCAATGTGTTTCCTAATGCTTCAGTTTATCATATTCCTGATCTGTTTGTCTGTTATTTTGTTGTTCGACATGTAACTGACATGTTTACATTATTGCTTCACCCAGCATGTTAGTTATGGCCTACCCCTTTTAGGATCAGCAAGTTTACTTCCCCTGTAGTCTGTCTCAGTGTGACTCTACTCTGTTTTTGAATGTTGTCTATTTATTGTCCAGTTCTGGCATGCACCTATTTTTGCAAAATTGATTTGTTACCCTAAGTTGTCTGATTCAATGTTTAACTCTGTTCTCAGTTGTTGTTCTTGAATTCATACTCTGTTGGTACCATTAGCAATCCCTTAATCCCATAAACCCCTACAACACCTCTATGTTTCTGCCTGTTATGTGTTCACTGTACATTCTCTATGTGTCCCCAATTCCCAACTTCCCTGTGTGAAAGTCTGTTGTTGAGCAATGTTGAATCTGATAGCTATATGGTTGATCTGCTATTTGTTTGACTACACTGTTCTTGTTCAAAATAGTTTACTACTAAACAACTCCTATTTTATAATACTTCTTCATTCAACTGAGTCTTTTCAATACTGTTTTATACCAAAGCATTTTCAAAAACTATGTCAAGCATTCTCACTCTACTCTTAGGTCCTTAAGTTCTGCCCCTCTAGTGTGTGACTGATTTGGGATTCCTGTGAGTTCCCTCTGAACTCTGATGCACTGGAGCTGGCTCTTCCACACTGCACTTACTCAATACTGGTTATGAAATCTGGGTGTCAGCACTGCCCGGGAGTCTTTAGGTCCTTAGGGAACTCTGACACACCCGGACATGCGAAAGGCTATGACTTTGGCATATGAGGCTATGGACAATTTGGTACATTTAGGCCTACTCCAGGCTCTCTATAGTTTAACATCTTCTTTTCATTTATGTATTTATGTAATTTATTCAGCTGGTCTGTAATAATTATTTGTAAACATATATTGGGGTTGGCTAGCGAAATGGGAAGGGTAGTTATATATTTTGTCATTAGGTAGAAATCATGCATTAGCTTTTACATTCCCAATATCTGCATTAGAATCCATGATCAGGACCAACATATTCATTCAAACCATGTCAAGCATGCATTAGATATCATGTCTTTAAGGCTTTTTCATGTTTAATGCTTCAACGCACATCATGTCCTTAATTTATGCTTATTCCTACCACTTAGAAATCCTACTCCTAGGATAATAAAGTTAGTATAAAATTGTTACTCCTGTGCATTCAAAATCATGTTTTCAATCATCCTGTAACTCTTTGTGCATTTAGAAATCATACTTTAGGAATTTTGTGCATTCTGAAATTATGCTTTATCATTCTGCATTTTATATGTGCATATTAGATACCATGCTCTAGGACTCTTGCATTTGCTTAATCATTCGCCTCATATTTTACTTTTCTTTCGTGAGTTTTAGATGTTAAATGTGATGATTTATATTAATTTGAAGTGTTTTTATGTGTAGGAATTATTCGGGATCTTGGGGGCGAAACACGCGAAATTAGAGCCAAAACGCAAAAACCGGGCAAAATGGCAATTTTGGGCCCCGCAGGTAGCTCCCCGCACCACCTGCGCTGTAGGCAGTACCTAGATTAGGAGTAGCGCCCTGGTGGGCGCCTGGAGCTACCCAGTGCACCGGTGACGGTATTTTCTCCTATTTTGCCCGGGACACGGTTATTTCGGCCCTAGACCTACCCAACACGTATAAAAGAAAGTCTAAGTTTATTTTTGAGGGGGTTGGACGCCACTTTGGAGGAAAAACACACACATCATCATTAGTAAGCGAAGGATTCTCAATTTTCTTCATCTTTTTGTAGTATTTACAATTAATTCAACACTTACTCGATTGTTTGATTTTAGCATGAGTGGCTAAACACCCATTGTTTTGGGGTTGTGATTTAGCCATGTATATTGTTGTTCGACATTAATTTAACCTTGATTTTAATTCACTCAATATATGGTTATTTTTTCAATTATGTGATTAATTGCTTAATTGTCTGGCCAACAGTTAGGTTCTATATACTATTTATGTTAAGCTTGGGAAAGTCGTGTATATATTAGAGAAGAATTGAAGAGAGCATGATCTTAACCCTTCGGGGGAGCGGATTTGTGGTTAGGATAGGAATATACCTAGTCACCGTGCTTAATTAAATATCATAATCATAGTGCATTCTAATAGATTAATTTCATAGGAATATAGGCATTAATCTATTGAGAATAGGCTAGTAGTGCTTCGGGAGAAGGCTATGAGAGCAATTATCGATTAATTAGAAACTATGAGTGAATTATATGAAAGGGAGAGCTAATTAGAACACAATACAAATGGTGAATCGATCACAACCCTGGAATATTTGTCTCTACTGAATACACAACAATCAACTCGTTACTTCGTAATTAGTTATTTCTTAGAATCGTAGTATAGCATAGTTACATTATTGGAATTTTATTTTGGCTTGATTAAATAACAATTATAGTGAATTTGTGAATAGTCTACACAAGTCTTTGTGGGTTCGACACTCAATTTATCATTATATTATTTTAACGACCACGTATACTTTCGTGTGCGTTTGGGAGCAACAAGTTTTTGGCGTCGTTGGAGGGGACTTGAATATAGATTAGTTTCTAGTTTTCCTTTTAATTGTTTATTTCATCTAGTCTAACGTTACTTGATCTTTGCTCTAATCTATGGAAATTCGATTGAATGCGTAGGGTCAAAAGCCAGGACAGACTTGACGGCTTTGACCCTGAACCTGAGAGAACATTTCACAGGAGGTTGAGGGAAGCAAGGGATACAGACAATATTCAGGACCTCATTCAAATTCCTGTGAACATGGCAGAGAACCAACACATTGATGTTCAGGAGGTAGCAATGCCCAATACTGCTAATGTTACCTCCAGCATCATGAAGCCCAGAATCACTAGGCACTTTGAGCTGAAACAGAGCATGATCCAGCTACTTGACACAAACGGGCAGTTTATGGGTCTTCCACACGAGGATCCACAACAATAATTCTGAACTTCTTGCAGATTAGTGATACTTATATCACTAACGGGGTCACGCTAGATTATGTGAGGCTCAGGCTTTTCCCATTCTCTCTATTGGGTGAAGCAAAGCGATGGTTAAAGTCAGAACCAGCTAATTCCATTACAACATGGAATGATTTGGCGAGAAAATTTCTTGCAATGTTCTTCCCTTCAGGCAAGACTGCAAAGATCAGAAGTGAGATAGTCTCCTTTAAATAGAAAGCAGACGAATCTTTATATTCAGCATGGGAAAGGTTCAAGGGGCTACTCAGAGACTGTCCTCATCACAATCAGACAAACGAAGTGTTAGTTCACACTTTCGTTAAGGGGCTCCATCTCCAAACCAAAATTGTGGTAGATGTTGCAGCTGGAGGTCAGGTATTAGAGAAGAATTATGATGAAATATTACATTATTGAACAAATTCTCCAAAATAAATCCGGATTGGCAAGGAGAGATGGGTAGGAATACGATACAAAAATCATAAAGGTTTCTTGAATTAGATGTTGTTTCAGCCTTGTCAGCACAGATCTCTACGCTGACCAACCAAGTCAATCAGATGACCATGACCATTAACACGCAATAAGCCCAGCCAGTGCAACAGATTCAAGTATTTTGTGAAGTTTGTGGAGAGGGTCACATGAGCAATCTATGCCCAGAAAATCCAGAGTCTGTATATTTTGTGGGTAATGCAAATCGAGGCCAAACAAATCATTATGAGGACACTTACAATCTCAATTGGAGGAACCACCCAAATTTCTCTTGGGGTGGAAATCAAGGCAATCATAATCAATATCGGCCTCAAGCACCTCAACAACAGTACAAACCACCTCAGGCTGAACAACAAGATAGCCTTGAAGAGATTATGAAGAGAATGATGGCCGACCAGCTAGTTTTCAATCAGAAATTAATGGCTGATCAGCAGGCCCAAGCAGTAACAATGAAAAATTTAGAACGCCAAATGGGACAATTTGCCACTGCCCAAAATACCAGACCATTAGGGGCTCTTCCTAGTGATAGTGAGCCCAATCCTAAAGCTCAAGTCAATGCGATTACCTTGATAAATGGAAGAGTACTAGAAGAAGTTCCAAAGAAAAAAAAGAATACAACTCACCCTGAAGGAGAATTAATTCCCAAGCCAGTTGAGGGGAATGAGAAAGATAGTAAAGGGCCCGAGCCAGTAATTGAAACAAGGCCACCACCTCCGTTTCCACAAAGACTGCAGAAGCAAAAAGATGATGCTAAGTACAAGAGATTCCTAGATATGTTGAGCCAAGTGAGTGGTAATTTTCCTTTGGTGGAAATTTTGCAAGAAGTGCCTAAGTATGCAAGGTATCAAGAGATATTGTGGAAAACAAACGAAGACATGCAGAGTTAGAAACAGTTGCACTTACTGAATAGTGTAGTGCCAGGGTTCAGAGTAAACTTCCTCCTAAGTTGAAGGTTCCTGGGTGTTTCACAATTACTTTGTCTCTTGGAAAACAAGAAGTTGGTAGAGCCCTGTGTGATTTAGGGGCTAGTATAAATTTGATGCCCTCTTCTTTGTTCAAGAAACTTGGATTGGGGGTGCTTAGACCTACCACAATCACTTTACAGTTAGCAGATAAGTCACTAGTTATGCCCGAAGGAATTATTGAGGATGTGTTAGTTCGAGTGGGAAAGTTTATTCTCCCTGCTGACTTTATTGTTCTTGATTACGAGGCAGATGAGGAAGTGCCCATTATTTTGGGGCGACCATTCTTAGCTACTGGTGGAGCAATTATTGATATGAGGGCAGGGAAGTTAAAAATGAGAGTTCACGATGAGGAGGTCACTTTTAATGTGTACAAGGCACTTAAATTCCCAAAGCATTATGAGGACATGTGCATGATTACTGCGGTCGACGTGAAGGGGATAGAGCAGAGTCCTTATTTGAATGACAATGATCCAGAGGAGGTGGTGTTGCAAGCTGAGGGTGTAAAGATGATTGAGAAAAGAGCCAGAGATGAAAAGGAGACCCGTTAAGAGCGTGCAAAAAGGCTAGGCTTCATGGGAGAAAGAAGAAGAGAAAGCACCCAGCCTGAGCAGAGTAGCAGAGTCATGCCACGACTAAAAATAAGGCGCTTGTTTGGAGGCAACCCAACATGTATATCTTTTATTTTTATTTTTTTTAGTGTCGAGTTTTTTGTTGTTTTTATTTTGCAGAGTAGGGGAAGTCTGAGTACCCAAAGTTGAAGCTGAGAGGCATGTTTGAGCTTAAGTGTGGAGTCATCCCGACTCTAAATATTGAGAATCATGTCTGAGCTAGACCCGAGAGGGTCTCAAGGAGTATTTCTCACCCTTATTTTAATGTTTTTCTTTGTGATCATGCATCGAGGACTATGCATAACATAAGTGTGGGTGGGGAAACTACTTTCTGAAGTGCAGTGCAATTATATAAAATTATTATTGTTTTAGTTAAGAAACGAAAAGAAAAATAAAAAATAGAAAAAGTTTGGATTTTTCCCGACGATGGATCTATTGGACAATTTTCTTGAGGGATAAACTCCGATTGAAAAACAAAATGCCAAAAAGTTTTTTTAATTGAGATTTTTGCACCTCTTCCTTCTAAGGCATTTAGTCGCTAAAAGAAGTAAGGTGATATATTGGGGAGTAGCTTTTGAGTGGAGCCATGGAAGGGCCCGTTGGTGCACTAAAATTGTATTCAAAAGTCACTAGCCATTGAACCTTCATGTATGGAGTGAGTGTAGGAAAGAAAGGGAAAAAAATGATAGTAAAAGTATGTATAAAAGGATACACACCTCCAATTTTCATTAATTTGTGCTAATGAAAATATAGAAGTGCTTAATTGAAAAAGGGCTATGTTGAATATGAGTTGTGGCAAGGGAATTGGTTGAGAAGAATATGTGTTGATTTGTGAAGGTAGTGTATTAAAGTGCTTAGGAGGGTTAGTCACTATTCCTAAATATATCCTACCCGTCCCTTAGCCTACATTACAACCTTAAAAGTCCTAATTGATCCTAGATTTGACTAACTTAAATTAGTAGAGATCTACACTAAGGGCAAGCTTATGACCACGGGATGCATATGAATTCTTTGTGAGAGTGAGTGAAATTTTGTTCAATTGTGTGATGTCCTTAAATTATGTTCAAAAGCATATTTGAATGTGTGGACTAGTTATATTCACTCTTTTGTTGTTGGTGAGGGAACATGATCTCTTGAGCAATTGGCAATGTTGTAAACTTTTTGTTGGGTGATTGCGTGAATTTAGAGAGCTTAGTGGTTACAAGTAGAATCTTGAGGTTTGGTGGTTGCAATTAGGTTGTTGGTATGATTGATTAAACTGTTACACTTGGGCATGTTTAAAGAAGGGGAAGAATGTGAAATTTTGTATGTTCATACTTGATTGCCAGTATCAATCCTAGTCAAGTGGTAAGGTGTGTATTAAAAAGTAAAATACTCCTTGGTAATGAAATTTGTACGTGTTGAAGGGTAGTAGATTTTCCCATTGCTCGAGGACGAGCAAGAGTCTAAGTGTGGGGTGTTGATGTTTAGATTAAAGTGTATATATTTCTATGTATATCGCCTCATATTTTACTTTTGTTTCGTGAGTTTTAGATGTTAAATGTGATGATTTATATTAATTTGATGTTTTTTTATGTGTAGGAATGATTAGGGATCAATTGGGGGCGAAACGCGTGAAATTAGAGCCAAAACGCAAAAACCGGGCAAAACGGAGATTTTGGGCGCCACAGGTAGTGCCCCAGCACCACCTGTGGCGTTATGGGCAGTACCTAAATTAGGAGTAGCACCCCGGTGGGAATCTGGTGCTACCCAGGGCGCCAGTGACGGGATTTTCTCCTATTTTTCCCAGGACACGGTTATTTCGGCCCTAGACCTACCCTACACGTATAAAAGCAAGTCTAAGATTATTTTTGAGGGGGTTGGACGCCAATTTGGAGGAAAAACACACACGGGATCATTAGGAAGCGAAGGATTCTTAGTTTTCTTCATATTTTTCTAGTATTTACAATTAATTCAACACCTATGCAATTGTTTGATTTTAGCATGTGTGGCTAAACACCCATTGTCCTGGGTTGTGATTTAGCCATGGATATTGTTGTTCGATATTAGTTTAACCTTGATTTTAATTCACTCAATATATGGTTGTTTCTTTAATTCTGTGTTTAATTACTTAATTGTATGTCCAGCAGTTAGGTTCTATATACTATCCATGTTATTCTTGGGAAAGCCGTGTATAGATTAGAGAAGAACTGAAGAGAGCACGATCTTAACCCTTCAAGGGAGCAGATTTGTGGTTAGGATAGGAATATACCTAGTCACCGTGCTTAATTAACTATTGTAATCTTAGTGTGTTCTAATAGATTAATTTCATAGGAATATAAGTGTTAATCTATTGAGAATAGGTTAGTAGTGCTTCGGGAGAAGGCTATGAGAGAAATTATTGATTAATTAGCAACCATGAGTGAATTATATGAAAGGGAAAGTTAATTAGAACACAATACGAATGGTGAATCGATCACAACCCTGGAATATTTGTTTCTACTAAATACACAACAATCAACTCGTTACTTGATAATTAGTTATTTCTTAGAATCGTAGTACATCATAGTTACATTATTGGAGTTTTATTTTGGCTTGATTAAATAAGAATTATAGTGAATTTGTGAGTAGTCTACACAAGTCTCTGTGGGTTCGACACTCGATGATCATTATATTATTTGTACGACCATGTATACTTGCGTGTGCATTTGGGAGCAACAATTATCCTGTTTTAGATAAAACTAGTAACAATCCCTGCATTTTTGTAACACCTAGAACAATATGCTTTTAGGTAATACATCTTCTAAATTGTCTAAAGGTTAACATGCTTAAAAATCAGTAGGAAAACTGATTAGGCCCCTGCTTCTGAGTTTATAAAAAATAAAGCTGCATATTTTTGTGCATGGATACTAACTTAGAATCCTGCTTAGGATCCTGTCTAATAAAACTGCTTCTTGTTTGTGTTTGAGACGTGCTGATTATGTGCATTACTTGTGGAGGTAAATCTGGGGCTCATAACTGCTTTCCTGCATTTATCTGATTAGTCTTATTTGTTCTTTCCTATCGCTTAGAATTTTATCTTTTCAAAACCTTAGGGGTCTTTCTAGAACTACCTATATCTAGAGGTCCTAAATTCCTCTAGGACTACAAGGAAGGGACGGGTAACAACACACATATAGATCGCTAAATAAACTCGCGTAATAACCGTTGAGTGGTGGGGTAAAGGGTAGATATGGATTTGATTACCGGTGTGCTAATGCCACGTACCCCTCACTAAGGACTGATTACCGGACATTGCATTGATGAGATCCTATAGGATAAAAACCTTAGGGCTCCCATATCCCCTACATATGTGTGCTTAGACCATGAATCTTTCAAAACTTTATCACATATGTGTGCTTAGACTGCGAATCTTTTCGAACCATTACTTGTTCCCACGTGTATACTTTGACTGCTTACTTGCTATTTGCTTAAATTCACAAAGTTTGTTTGGCCGGGAACCACAGTTGTGGACTTTGAGGGGTGCCTAACACCTTCCCCTTGGAGTAATTTCAAGCCCTTACCCAATCTATGGTTATTCAATTAGTGTTATTGTGACCCTTAATAGGTGCCCTAACACACCTTAATTCGTTAGGTGGCGACTCTTCAAATCCTTCACATCCCTTATCCCAAAAGGAAATGAGTTGTTCCAATAAAGTCAAAAACCATGACCGATCCGAAAGGAGAGGAAAGAGGGGGGGCGCAACACTCGATACTATTAGAATACTTAGATAATAATTAAGGGGAGGGTAATTGGGTAGTAAAGGATATGATCACCTTTGCACTAATGCTACGCGTAACACCTCTATTTGAGGAATGTTTACCAAGTATTGTACAGAAGTGGTCCGATAGGCTAATAAACATAGGATCCCCTTATTCCCGGTTTTAAAATAATCTTTATTTTTTCAAGTTGCTTTATGACTAATTCACTTAAATTGAGTTTGGCTGGGACCCACCATTGTGGACCTCAAGGGGTGCCTAACACCTTCCCCTCAAGATAATTTCGAGCCCTAACCCAATCTCTGGTAACATAAACTGATTTATGAGTTATCTGCTTTAGGTTCCCTAACACACCTTAAATCTTTCAGGTGGCGACTCTTCAAATTCAATACCCCTTCCCAAAAGGAAATGAGTTTTCCCAAAATGTCGAAACCCCAATTTCGCGAGAAAAAAGGGGGGCGCGACACCTGTGGCTAAGATCGGATCTCATCGGCCTCAGGAACCATGTTTCCGTGAGGTTTATCGACCTTTAGAAGATCGCTAATATGCACCATATTCACATTTTGATTTATCCATGTTCTTTTATCGATCCCGACCCTTGGTTGATGCTGGGAACCCGAGTTGATCATCTTCTATCCTTATCTTTGACTCATAGCAGTTATGGATATCCACCCATGTAGTGTCTTGGAACTCGAGCATGCTTTCTTTCAGCTTCCGGGAGGCATCAGAGTTCCTTGGGTTCAACCCCTTTGTAAATGCCTCAACTACTGGCACGACTGATAACAACATCCTTTCTCTCTGGAACCTAATCCCGAACTCATGCAACAATTCAAACTCTCCTTGAGAAATTCTGAATATGTCCGCCTTCCGGGCCTGGACCTTCTTGGCCCGGCATGGGTCTTGATAAAAGAATCTGCGAGCATCTCAAAGGAATCTATTGAGTGTTCGGGTAAGAGTGAATACAATTTAAGGCCACCTTCATAAGAGTTTCACATAATTTCTTTAGCAGGACCGACTCAATCACATGTTGGGCCAAGTCATTTCCTTTCACCGTCGTTGTGTAGGTTGTGATGTACTCCTGAGGTTCTAAAGTCCCATTATACTTCGGTATGTCCGGCATTTTAAACCATTTCGGAATCTATTCTGGTGTTGCGCTCAATTTGAATTTCAATTGGGTGTAATTCTTTGACTTTGGCCTTTCACACCGATTGTGCACCCGAAATTTGATCCATTTGAGCGTGGAACTCTTTCGCGTTCTGATCCATCGACTCGTTTATTTCCTTCATGATTCTCATGAGTTCGATTTTGAAGGGATCATTTCCATTTTTGTTATCGCGTCTGTTGCCGATCCCCCGGCTCCGTCAAAGCCGACCTCACCCTTGTGGTGTTGTTATCAACTCTATGAGTTATTTGATTTCCGGTAGCGTCGGGAGGAACAAGGCCTCTTCTATTCGCACTGTTGGAAGCACGTGGCAGTTCCTTCTTTAGTTTCGTCATGGCCTGGTCTTGCCTTGAGTGTTGGCCCAAGATGGTCTTTTGTTGCTACTTCAAGATCCTTACTGTTTCTTTTACGTGCTCGTCCTCGGTGTCATCGGGAGTCGTCTCCTGCACATGTCGGGGATAACGCCTGTCATGGACTAGAGTTGTTACGTCCTCCTCGTTGAGGGTGTCACTGATTGAATACTAATGTTGAGAAAGATTTTGCTGTGCCTCAACGTTGTGTGTGATTCGATTTTTGCTTTGAAATAAAGAATTAAACAATTTAGTAATAGATGGAAAGATCAACTCAATTACACAGTTGTCTAAGCCCCACGGTGGGCACAAAACTATTTACCCGTAAACCGGTATAGTTGAATTTGTTACGTGGTTTATAGACAAGCAAGTTGATTAAATCCTAAAATGATAAATAACTTAAGTGAATATATATTACTTTGCGCTGAAATGGAAAGAAATAGCAGGCAGACTGGTTCCGATAGCAAAGATTTCGAAGACAGTGATAAGAATGTTATTAGACAAAAAATAATAGCTTATTTAACTTGCGAATAATGTGTGGCATATGTTTTTTTCAGAAATTTTGTGTCTATAATGGTTGTTGAAGCCCCTATTTATAGTTATACCTTGGGAACAAGATCCTAGGATCAAATCCATTTTAAATGACAATAATAGTGGCCATTGATGAATATGTAAGGGCAGGCCATGAATACCAAAATACTCTGCAAAAATTGTATATTTAATACCGAGGAATATTTTTCACTAAATGTCATCTGGTGACAAACATTCATTTTCTTCCGTTGACTATGTTCCCTTCGGATGCCAACTGAAGTTGTTGTCATCGGTCTTGGTTTCCACTCACTTCATCTTCCATCCGCCTCCAGTTCCACGTGTCATGTAATCTTTCGAGCATTTAATATAAACCAACAATACCCTATATAGTATAATTAGTAACTAAATACAACTATATTCTTCTGCCATAAGTTAGTCAGCATAAATATGAGAAGAGATTATCTTTGAGATGATAAGACATTAATCCTATTGGTCTTAAATAATACAAGAGTGTATAAGGGTGATTAACAAGTATTAGAAGTTAAACAATTCAAGGATGTTGTAACCCGTATTTTTGGTAGACCTATGGGTGCTTAATATTCTCAAGAGGTCGTGTTTTAAGATATTTGAATCACATAATATCCGCATCATAAGTCCTAAAGTCAAACGAGTTATGAAATAAAAGTCGACAAGAGTTGTCGCGACTTAGGTTCATAATTTTACTTAAACTTTAGGTCAAATGTTACTAAGCGTTTCTCTCAATATATTTGGAATTAAGGGGTGATATACCCACCAAATTGAAGATGTATGAGTCTAGTTTCCAGCTCATCTAACTATTCATCGATACGATATTAGAACAGAGAGATATTTGCATTTTCGCGAGATTGCGCTAAGAACCTCTCTTATTCTTATGTTATCAATGTTGGTACTTTCTGATTCTTACAAGATTCTTGATGAAGAGTTAGTCCTAATAACGTGTACGAAGAATATTGACCTTACGTCACTCCGAAAGGTTCAGAATATGATTCCAAAGAGTCCTACATGCATTATAGATATATGTATGTATTTTACTCTACCGAGTCGCGCTATAGTCAGTCGGGTATGGCACCTATTGTGCAACCACTGATCAGTTGGGTTTTATCGAGCTCCACGTGGCCAGGTACGTTTTACCGAGCCTATTATGGCCGGGTATGATATGATGATGATGATTCCCACAGAGGCGTATGTTTTAATATTTTATGTATATGTATGTATGTATATCGCATGTCATGTCAGTAGCCCTCACAGGTACCCAGATGTTACAGGTTGTATATTCTCTAACCCTGTTTACATTACTGTTATTACTTATGCTTTCCTGCCTTACATACTCAGTATTTTATTCGTACTAACATCCTCTTTATTTGTGGACGTTGCATGTCGCAGGTCCTGATAGACAGGTAGACACAGCTCCCCCACCACAGTAGGATTTCCAGTTCAGTGGTTGTTGGCGAGATCCCTTCTTCGAACTTGTCGTGGTCTTAGTATGCATTTTTGTTATAGATATTATTGGTATGTCGGTTCCCTATTCCGGTAATGTTGCATCACTTATGCTCCTTTAGGGGCTCATAGACAGGTGTCGACTCATGTATAGTTTGGTATGCCTTGTTTGCTAACTTTTGTTGTATATCCTTTCATGGCAGCGTTGTAGCTCGTACCTTATATGTAGTTTCTTAGCAGTCTTGTCATCCCATGAGATGTATGTTCATGCCCTTATCTTTCATTGTTGATTGTTCATGATCCATATCTACTGTTTATATTGATCTCATCAGCCCTTAAAGATAATAAAGAAGATTAGATAAAATGTTTGTTGGTGCTCGACAAGTATGGCCCGGGTTCTAGGCATGATCCTCCAGTTTGGGTCGTGACAAACTTGGTATTAGAGTAGGTCTGTCCTAGGGGTTGTCTATGAGCTGTGTCTAGTAGAGTCTTGATTATGGATGTGTAGCGCGCCACATTTATAATCAAGAGACTACATGACATCTAGGGTTGTTTCCTTCTTCCTTAATCTAGATCGTGCGTAGAGTTGAGTCTTTAGTGTTCGTATCTAATATTAACCTTGTTTTCTTTCAGCGATGCCTTCAACTAGGATGGCTTGATATAGCTGTGGGAGAGGGTGCCAGTCAGGTGCCTCAAGCTAGAGCAGGCCAAAGTGAGGCTCAGAATAAGATATCGTCTCATACCTCATCAACTCCGTCTCATCTAGAGGATATTAGGATGCACCCAGCACCACTAGTTCCTCCATCTGGCACTACAGACTAGGATATGCGGAGTGTTGTGCAGTTGTTGACTAGCTTGGTAGCTGCTCGGCTCAGAGGCAAAATACCGGTGTTGTTGATAAATCGGATAGTACGAGAATTGGTGATTTTATTAATCTAGATCCCCCAGTGTTTATGGATCAGACCCCAAGGAGGACCCGCAAACGTTTATTGACCAGGTTAATCGTACACTACGGGTTATTCATGCTACAAATACAGAGGCAGTAGAGTTGGCTTCTTATCGGTTACCGGATTTAGCGGTTTTCTACTATGATAGTTGGGAGAGATCTGGGGGTCTGAGCGCCCCTCCAGCTGTGTGGAAGGAATTTACTGAGGCCTTTCTTCGTCACTATTTGCCAGTTGAGATACGACGAGCTAGAGCTGATAAGTTCTTGAACCTTAGACAAGGTAATATGAGTGTGTGAGAGTATAACACGTAGGTTGATTCTTTAGCAAGGTATGCTCCTCAAATGATGGCCGAGATGAGTGATAGGGTGCATATGTTCGTGAACGTATTGGGACCACATCTGATAAATGAGTGCACGACAGCCTCCTTGGTGGAAGGCATAGATATTTCCCGTATTTAGGCTTATGCCCAGACCCTAATGGATCGTAAACACCAACAAAGGGTAGATAGGGAGCAGGATAGGGGCCAGAATAAGGGGGAAAGGGTTTTAGGGTATTCTCATGACTTCAGAGGTAGTGTTAGGCCCCAGTCTTCGAGGAGTTTGGCGCCACCTGTAGCTAGTGCTCCTCCAAAATTTCAGAGGCCTCGGTATGATCGATTTATCTATTCTGGTACAAGTCAGAGTTCACGGGCATCAGGCTCACCATATCATAGGGATACTAGTCAGACAAGAACCCAAACACCCCTTTGTGATCAGTGTGGCAAGGCCCACTTTGGATTGTGCCATCAAGGTTCTGATGCGTGCTATTCTTGCGGACAGCCTGGTCATATGATGCGGGATTGTCCTATTAGAGAAGGTGGTGGTATGGCTCAGCAAACTAGATCTGTGTCTGGTTCTTCCTCATCAGTTCGACTTTTAGCACGAGGTTTTCAGCAGTCGATAGGTTGTGGTAGAGGTAGAGGTGCAGTGCCGAGTTAGAAACATACGCTCTAGTAGGTCGACAAGATCTCGAGTTGTCTCAGGATGTTGTTATAGGTATATTGTCTGTGTTTTATTACAATGTATATGCTCTGATTGATCCGGGATCAACATTATCATATTACACCTTTTGTGGCTAATAAGTTTGGCGTTGAACCTGAATTGATAAGTAAACCACTTGCGGTAACTACTCCGATAGGAGATTCTGTGATTGCTAGAAGGGTATATAGAGGTTGCACAGTGAAGATTTGTAGTCGTCAAACCTCCGCGAATTTATTTGAATTAGAAATGGTTGATTTTTACGTGATAATGGGAATGGACTGGTTGGCCTCATGCTATACAAATGTTGATTGTCGTACGAAGATGGTTAGGTTTCAATTTCCTGATGAACCCGTCATTGAAGAAAGGGAACATTGCTACACCGAAAGGTAGGTTTATTTCCTATATTAAGGCAAGGAAGAGGATCTCAAAAGGGTATATTTATCATCTCGTTCGCATTAGGGATGCAGAGATGAAGCCGCCTACTCTACAATCAATCCCCATGGTCAATCAATTTCTAGATATTTTCCCATGTGAACTCCCAGGCCTTCCTCCTGAAAGGGAGATTGAGATTAGTATTGATGTGTTGCCTGACACTCAACCCATAGCTATTCCTCCATACAGGATGGCCTCGGCAGAGTTGCAAGAGTTGAAGGCACAGCTGAAGGACTTGCTGGATAAGGGCTTTAATAGGCCTAGTACTTCACCTTGGGGTGCTCCAGTCCTGTTCGTACGAAAGAAAGACGGGTCGTTAAGGATGTGTATTGATTATCGACAGTTGAATAAGTTTACCATAAAGAACAATTACTCCCTTCCAAGGATTGACGACTTGTTTGACCAACTCCAGGGTGCCAAGTGTTTCTCCAAAATTGACTTACGTTCAGGGTATCATCAGGTGAAGGTTAAGGAGAATGATATTCCAAAGATGGCCTTCCGGACAAGATATCGGCACTTTGAGTTCTTGGTGATGTCGTTCGGGCTAACAAATGCCCCAACAACTTTTATGGATCTCATGAATACTGTATTTAGGCCCTATCTTGATGTGTTCGTGATCGTATTCAATGATGACATTTTGGTGCATTCTCGTTCGGAGGCAGAACATGCGGGCCACTTGCAGATAGTATTACAGACGCTTCAGGATCGTAAGTTATATGCTAATCTCTCCAAATGTGAATTCTTGCTGAACTCAGTAGAATTCCTTGGCCATGTGATATCTGACGAGGGTATTAGTGTCGACACTAAAAAGATCGATGCAGTAAAGAATTGGCCGAGACCTACAACACCATCAGAAGTTCGCTGCTTCCTGGGGCTAGCAGGATATTATATGCAATTTGTAGAAGGGTTATGCTCTATATCAGCACCATTGACTAAGTGAACATAGAAAGCTACTAAGTTCTAGTGGTATGACGCTTGTGAACGAAGTTTTCAGGAGTTAAAGAATCAATTGACATCTGCGCTAGTGCTCACTTTCCCAGAAGGAACAGAAGGTTATGTGGTATATTGTGATGCCTCAGGTATAGGTTTGGGGTGTGTATTGATGCAACATGGGGGGGTGATTTCTTATGCATCAAGACAATTGAAGAAGCATGAAAAGAATTACCCGACTCATGATTTGGAATTGGCTGCAGTAATATATGCTTTGAAGATATGGCGGCACTACTTATACGGTGTCCATGTTGACATCTACACAGACTACAAGAGTTTACAATACATCTTCAAGCAGAAGGAGTTGAATTTGAGGCAGTGTAGGTGGCTTGAATTACTTAGAGATTATAATGTTGATATATTGTACCATCCCGGTAAAGTGAATGTTGTGGCAGACGCTCTTAGTCGTAAGTCAATTGGAAGCCTAGTACACATTGAGGCAGGTAGACATGGGTTGACTTAAGAGCTTCATCAGCTAGCCAATATGATAATTAGATTGTTAGACTATGATGACAGAGGGGTTACTGTACAGAATACATCAGAATCATCTTTGATAGCCGAGGTAAAAGCACGGCAATATGAAGAGCCTGCCTTAGTACGATTGAGAGAGAGCATTCAATAGTGTAAAATTACGGCTTTTGAGATCGGAGCAGATGGAGTACTGAGATACCAGGGCCTGGTTATATGTGCTTGATGTGGCAGGGTTGAGAGAGAAGATTATGATTGAGATTCATCAATCCCGATATTCCATCCATCCCGGCTTGACAAAGATGTATCATGATGTTAAGGAGCAGTATTGGTGGGATAACATGAAGAAGTCTATTGCAGAATTTGTATCCCAGTGTCCTAATTGTCACCAAGTAGAAATTGAACATTAGAAACCCAGTGGATTTCTTCAGAATATCGAGATTCCGACCTGGAAATGGGAGGTGATTAATATGGACTTCATTATTGTATTACCTCGCTCTTATCATAAGTGTTACTCCATATGGGTGATAGTTGATCGACTTACAAAATGTGCCCATTTTCTGCCAGTTATGACAACTTACACAGCTGGAGATTATGCAAAGTTGTATATCAAGGAGATTGTTAGGCTTCATGGTGTGCCGATATCTATTATATCAGACCAAAGAGCACAATTTGCGGCTAACTTTTGGAGGTATTTTCAAAAAGGTTTAGGCACACAAGTGAATCTCAGCACTGCATTCCATCCACAAACTGAGGGACAGGCTGAACGTACCATTCAGACACTTGAAGATATGCTACGAGCATGTGTTCTAGATTTCAAGGGGAATTGGGATGACCATCTTCCACTCATAGAATTTGCCTACAATAATAGCTACCGTTCCAGTATTAAAATGGCCCCGTACGAGGCACTATATGGGAGGAGATGTAGATCACCACTTGGATGGTTCAAAGTTTGTGAAACAGAACTATATGGGCCACATTTGATTCACCAAGCCATTGAAAAGGTGAAACTAATACAAGAGCGGTTGAGGACGGCACAAATCAGGCAAAAGTCTTATTCTGATGTCTGACGTCGTGATCTGGAGTTTGAGGTTGGTGATTGGGTTTTCCTGAGGATCTCATCGATGAAGGGTGTTATGCGTTTTGGGAAGAAGGGTAAGCTGAGTCCGCGGTATATCGGTCCGTACAAAATTCTTCGATGAATTGGACAGGTTTCTTATGAGTTAGAATTGCCATCCGATTATGGAATTTGTCCACTCGATATTCCATGTATCTATGTTGAGGAAATGTATTAGAGACCCTTCCCAGGTCGTCCCTATAAAATATGTACAAGTTACAGGATATCTATCATATGAAGAAGTGCCAGTGGATATATTAGATCGACAAGTCCGCAAGTTGAGAACAAAGGATGTAGCTTCTGTCAAAGTATTGTGGAGGAACAAGAACATTGAATAAATGACATGGGAAGCAGAAGAGGAGATGTAGTCTAAATACCCTTACCTGTTCCATAATGAAGATAAAGAGGATGCCAAGGGAACGCTGGACGCATTTGAAGGTGAAACAGCTCTATGAGGTAAGCAATAGCTTGAGAATACTCTTCCTTAACACACATTGGTGATATGCAGATAATGTACATATCCATACTGCTTTGTGTAGTCTTGAAAGGAAATATGTTGGGTTGCTTGCAAGTTTGTCTAGTCTCCATTTTATAAGGGAAAAACTCGGCCAGAAATTTCCGTTGGAATCCACGATGAGTTAGGCTTCCCATAAACCCTTACATTCGAGGGCGAATGTTCTTAAGGGGGGGAGGTGTTACAACCCATATTCATGTACGTTCGTTCATGCCATAAGTTAGTCAACGTAAATATGAGAAGAGATTATATTTGAGATGATAAGAAGTTAATCCTATTTGTCTTAAATGATACAAGAGTGTATAAGGGTGATTAACAAGTATTAGAAGTTAAACGAATCAAGGATGTTGTAACCCGTATTTTTAGTAGACCTAGGGGTGCTTAATATTTTCAACAGGTCGTGTTTTAAGGTATTTGAATCAAATAATATCCGTATCATAAGTCTCGAAGTCAAACGAGTTATGAAACAAAAGTCGACAAGAGTTGTCGCAACTTTGGTTCATAGTTTTACTTAAGCTTTAGGTAAAATGTTACTAAGTTTTTCTCCCAATATACTTTGAATTACGGGATGATATACCCACCAAATTTTATATCTATGAGTCTAGTTTCTAATGCTTCTAACCGTTCATCGATACAATATCAGAATAGAGGGATATTCATATTTTTGCGGGACTGTGCTAAGCACCTCTCTATGGGTCCCACATAGTCGGTTTAAAAGAGATGGATATATATAATATGCTTAGAACCCGTATTAATTCATTAATTTTCATTATATTTAGACCTTAGAACCCTAGAAACACCCTCTTAAGGTTCTCTCAAGATTCAAGACCAAAACAAAGGGCAAACAACACAAATCAAGTGTCGGGAATCCCGTGGCGCTAGTAAGTTTCTTGTTCTTCTTGATGTTGTTCATTTTGTGTTGTCAAGCTTGTGTGGGAGGTTTTTTTAAAGGTTTTACGTTCTATAAATACTCCCTCAAGTTTTTAATATCAACCCTAAGTGATTTCAAGCCTTCTAAAGTGATTCTAGTACCGAAAAACCCTAATTGATTGCTAGTTTCGCTTCCCTGTTGTTGTGGCAGCATTGGAGGGATATTTCGTGGAAAATTAAGGTCAAGTTGGAGTTTTTCTTTCTGTTTAAAGGTGAATAACCTCTTACTCTACATGTATTTAAGATTATCCAAGTTACGGCTAAGTCATTGAAGCTAGAACTTGTGAAATATACATCGAAAGGCTTGATAGTAATGTTGTTGGTTGGTGGACTATTTTGGGAGGATCAATATGATTATTGATGTTGTTTGGGCGTTTTCTAATCGTTTTGACTTGTGTGAAGTCATATGTATATGGGAGGTGATGTCCGTTTCATCGTAAAATATGTTATGATTGATACATAATAGTTACGACGCTTAAACGATAACGATAGTGTTGTTTCTCTTATTGTAGATTAAGGAGTCGTGAAATTTGCATAGCTTGAGGTTGGGAAGTATATATACAAGGTATGTGAGGCTATCCCTTTCCTATATTTGCACGACTCCGATTATACATAATGTAATGAACAAGCTTCCAAAGATACTCTACTCTTAGAAGCTAGTAGTACTTACATTGTTTCCCTTGTTATGGAACAATGATGTTGAGGTTGCTACAACAAATTATCTAATAAGAGTAATAGGCAATATGTAAGGATCAAACTCCAAAGGCTTTCGTTTTATATTTTCAATGAATAATAAATAATACTTCAAACTGATTTGCAAGTTCTATTTTGATTTTTTTTTTAACTTGCAAATTGAAAGTTTATAACAATTATAAATAATAAAAAGAGTACATCTCATACTTTGCATCATTTTTGTAAGTTCATCCATGTCAACATGAGGTTCTTAGTTTCCGGCATTTCTTGAATCGGAACCATAAACCATTATATCTCAAGTTTCTTGGTTCTCTGCTTCATCTACATCTTCATGCCCTTGATTTCGCCGTTCTGATATTATCCAATCTCTGGAGCACACTAGAATTTTCAAAGTGTTGCTGCCTAATGAATGAGGGGCATTTGCTGCCTTGCTTGGCAAAATGCGCTCTTTGATGCAACTGTTGAAATCGGCACATTTAGCACGTCTCGAGCCACGACCGAAAGAACAGGAAATTGATTTGAGTTGCTCCTCCACCAACCCAACGGTAGAAATTCCTTTGTGCAGGTCTTTGGTGACTTTTGCAAGTAGAATCGGAGTTCATCAATATTCCTGCTACTGGTTTATTGATGCTCTCCTAGTGTAGACCAAATCAAATAATCTTCAATACCATCATTATCCTCCAAAGCACCGGTCCCAGATGTGGAAGCTGAATTTGAAGGAATATTTGTATCCACAATAGCAGAAGCATCAAGAGTATTAGCATAATAATTATATAATATTTGTAAATATTTGTGTAGATCAGAAATACAAGTTTCAATATCAGGGGTTTCAGTTGGTCAAATACGCATATAAACATATCAAACAGTGATTAATTAACGACAAGTGGCCATTTAGATAGATGGGTTTAAAAGAACCAATTAGGTAAATAGGGGGAAATGTGTAGAAATATTTCTTAAATTTATCTAGCATAGATTCAACAACGGAATTATATCCTTCTTTCTTCTTCAAATTATGGAGTAAAAGAGAAATTTAAGCAATATGAACTAAAACATTTGGAATAGTAAGGATAATAAGCTCCAAAAAACTCAAGTGTAGCTACATAAAAATTTTGTAAAAATTTTAAAACATCTTCAATGACATCCCAAGTTCTAGATGTTAACAAACGGTTAGAATCGGTACAATGAGAATTAGCAACTTCAGTTATAGGCATTTTTTATTTAACAACATCTTAAGAATAAATAAGTATAATTCCACCTAGTAACTATTTCTTCAGGCATGATACTTGGTTTTAGTCCATAATGTACACATTTTTCCTTAAATGCATTTAATGTAGCACTTCTATTATTTCGTTGGATTACACCAACAACTCTTCTAACTAAAGTGATCTCATCTCTAAATAATTCAAGGCCACTCTTCATGATTAAATTATAAATATTACATGCACACCTAACATGGAATATTTTAGGGTGTGTTGGGTGTAGATGCAATTTTAATATTGTAATAATAACATTATTGTTAGAAGCATTATCAAATGACATACACAAAACTTTTTTTAAAATATTGTAAAATATAGGAACTTCATGGATAGTATTACTTATAAATGCACCAGTATGACTTTGATCTTCATCATATTCAAAAGCAATAATACGTTTTTGCATACAAAAATTATCATCTATCCAATGGCAAGTAACAGTCAAATAATTATTTTCACTAACAGCACGACCAATATCAGAAGTAAGAGAAACTCTACAAGAAAGACTATTAAACAAATAACAGATATATGTCTTATATTGTCCAAAAACCTATAGATATCAGCTCTACAAGTACTTTTAGGAATACCTTTAAACAAAGTGTTATAAATTCTTTGAATATACGTAACAAGATATGGTGAAGCAGTAAAACTAAAAGTAAACAACCTAGAACAATTATTTTAGTTAATTCTTCCCGATTTTTTACTATATCGTATTTACCCATTAAACCGCCAGTACTCGGGTTAAATTATAGTTCCCCGCCTTCCTCATCAGCACCCCATGCAATAGGGTTGTTATCTACCATGTGCCTACGAAGTTGACCCGTTCCCCCTGCCTTACCTCCTGTCCCATGTTTATAAACTTCCTTACAAATTTGACATCTTACATAATTTTTATCTTCTTCTAGTCTTTCAAAAAAATTCCAACACTTCTTAATCATTGAATCCTCTTAATAGGGAGGGGAGGCCTACTTGTATTACTACGACCGCGTGAGTTTGACTAGCATTACCAGGTGTAGGTGGTGGTGTTTCAAGACTATCAGGTGATTGAATATCATCTAAATTGTCATCTAAATTATCATCTATACCATAATTTTCTTGAAGTCACTCATAATCTACATTTATGTTTTCAGGTAATCTTTCAGAAATATGTGTAAAGCTACTAGAAGAACCAGCACCACCTCTTGATCTTTTAGAAGTTTTACACTTACTACTACCACCCATACTAGTACACACTTTTTTGGATGGTACAAATATATCCATTATGTAAATTAAATTAATAATTCCATATAATAAAATAAAAATGTACACCAAAGAAGAGAAAGAGATGGAACGAGTGTATCGGGATTCCGAATGCCGCACTAAATTTGATATCAAACTTCAGTTGATAGACTGATACTTGATATTTGATGATATTGAATATTGATACCACACTTCACGTGAATACTTGATATTTCTTAATTATAATTTTGTAGTGACTAAATTAAACATTTGTTAAAACTTGAACTAATAAGTAATTGAGAATTTAAGAGCAACAAGCAATATTATCAAGAGAGAATTGAGAGATAATTAGAGTAGTAAGAGAGCAAATTGTGAGAAAAGAAATAAAGAAGGGGGCTATTTATAGTTTTTTAAAAGGCTAAAATGGTACCAATTATTAGGGGTGGGGGGCTATTCTCTTAAGGGGTAGGCCGAAATGGCCATTTTGCAAAGAATGGTTGTCGCATAACGGTCATTTTTGAATTTGACCATTGGCAATGGTCAAAAAAAAAATTTAAAAAAATTTACAACGGTAACAGGGCTGGACCGGGTTATAGCCCGGTAAAACTGAGCTAACCGTGATCAGATCTGGGGGAGGGGAGGATGGATACATTGTGTTATGTTACACGGCGCCTTCCTGAGATTCCTTGAAAGCGAAACGTAAGGCTATGCAATTGATGTCAGTGCAGTTGTTGTACGCCAACTGAGGTCCCCTCCATACGCTAGACGAGATTGTCAGTGTCGTACGGGAAAACCAATGTCAAGAGGAATTGAGAGAACAAAAATGAGAATTGAAAGAAAGATAGATTGCACTAATGAAAGCTATTATAGAAAGGTAACGCGGTGTCGAGGGGGAGAGACACCAGTACAGAGTATTGTTTGCTTGCTAGAATGTTTTGAATGCTTGATCCCCCCTAATAATGCTTTAAAAATTAAACCAAAGTTACAATACTTGACCTAAATAAGCTAGAAAATTATAATGAAAATCCATGGAATAAAATTACTCTATATTTACAATGAAAAGAACTTGGTTTTCTACAAGGTAGAAATAGGTCTGTTGCCAGCAACCTTGTCTTTGGCATCACAATCTGCACGTGCGGCGCTATTGGCAGCTGCCTGCGGCTGTGCGTTGGAGAGGGATATCGGTGGGGCGACAGAGGCACATGCGCGCTTATCACTTGGCGCAGCCAAGATCACGGGGCTATCCGTGGCGCTTGGCATTGTGAGGCTTTCCAGGACGCCACGAGACGCGTCCAAGAGGTCGTGGTGCATGACTGGAAAGCCGCCCATGACATTCTTCCCCACCTGAGTTGGCGACATCCTCAGCGCGTTACATGCAAGATAATACTCAATTAGGCTCTTTTGAGGATTTGAGGTTTGTTCCCCTCTCCCAAGTATTCTCCTATGCATCACAATTCTGCCATTTCACCAAAAACTCTTGGTGATCCTTCCTTGAAGCGTTAATCACCTGATCATCAAGTATAGCTTCAGCACTCCTTTTCCTGGTTTAATTGGGGCCTCGAATATTGGGTATTGTGAGTTGGCTCTGTGAAGGCTCCTCCGTGTTTCACCGAAAATGTTTCAGAAGGCTGACATGGAAGACGAGATAGATTTTCCACTAAGCTGGGGTATCCACCTGGTATGCAACTTTCCCAATGTGCCTTTCAATGGACAAGAATCTAATATATTTTTGCAATAGGCGAGTGTCATGCCTCTTCATCCACTTTTGGGCTTTGACTAAATAGCTCTGCACTATCTCAAAATTTTGCTTCCATTCTTTTGAGAAACTAGCAGCTCGAGTAGATTTTGACATGTTTAGTGCATTCACAGTGTGTGGGAGTAGTGGTTGCTGCCCGGTAACAATTTCAAAAGTGCTTTTGTTTGTACTGGAGCTCTTTTGGGAATTGAAACACAGTTAAGCATCATGCAGAAGCTTCACCCAATTCTTCTGTGATCACGTCACAAAGTGGCGGAGATATTCCTCCAACGTACCATTGAACCGCTTCTTCTGGCCATCATATTGCGGATGAAAACTCGAGATATGACTCAATTTTTACCCGACACACTTAAAGAGTTGGGTTCAAAAGTTTTTTATAACGACCCGACTGGTTATTTTTCATTATCGAACCTCGTTCCCCTAAATGAAACTTCCCATAGCGGCTTATTGTGATCTATGACTTGCGAGCACTGGTGGTTCGCGATTCGGAAGTATATAGAGTTCTATAGGAACACTTGGTTCCTTAAGGTTGGCCTTTAAGGCCATGTTTGACTTCGGCCAACATTTTGGGTAAACGACCTCGGAATCGAGATTTGACGATTCCGGTAGGTTCGTATGATAATTTTTGACTTGGGCATATGTTCGAAATGGGTTTTGGATGACCCGGGAGCGTTTCGGCGCCTAATATCAAAATTAGAGTTTCCTTAAGTTTGAAATATGGTTGGGAACGTGTTTTTGTGTTATCGAGGTCCGAACGGAATTCCGAGACTGTTCCGTTATGTCATTTATGACTTGCTTGCAAAATTTGGTGTCATTCCGAGTAGTATAGGTCGGTTCGGCGCATTGTAAGTGAATTTTAGAACTTTAAGTTCAAAGTTTGATTCAATTTGGTTTTGGGGTGGAATTCTAAGCTTCATTGTTGTTTTTCACGTTCCGAAAGTTCGAGCGAGTCCGTATCATGAATACAGACCTGCCAGTTCCTTTGGACAGGGTCCCGAGGGACTCGGGTGAGTTTCGGACCCCTCGTAGTCAAATTCAAAAATTAGATTTTTCACTGACTGGTTTCCTCCAGTGTGATCGCACGTGCACTGATGCGATCGCATAGAAGGAACTGGGTAGGGGTGGTGAATGCCCTGTGCATTCGCACAAAAGGCACCGCGATCGTGATGGGTTGGGCTCCTGACCCAGTGTGATCACACACCCCATCCGCGTTCGCACAAGAGCCCAGCCTTGGGCCAGCCCAGCTATTCCTTACCATGTGCGTTTGCAGGTCTCTCTCCGCATTCGCACAGAAGGCGCATGAGGGCCTGGTCACTTTAAAGCTCTGCAATCGCACTGCCCAGGCTGGATCGCATAGAGTACACCATTGGGCAGTGTGTTTTTATAATGGGATTTAGTTCATTCCCGTATCTTCTTCTTCTTCCTTGGGACGAGTTTCAGCATTCAAAAGGGGCAAACGACCTAGTTATTGAAGGTATTTAAATTATACTCTAATATTAGCTTCATGCATGGATTACAAGCTAAATTAACTACCTAAATTAGTGAAAACTAAGGATTTGGGTTAGTAACCTAGGGCTTTTGAAAATGTAGAAAATTACTCGTCAATTAGCTATGAAATCGAGTGAAAATCATGTATTAATGATCCTTAGGCAATGGGTGAGGATTTCCTTCGAGAATTTTTGGAATCCGAGCATGCGGGCCTGGGGTTGGATTTTAGGATTTCTTCAAGAATGGTGAATTTGACTAAATAATAGTATAATTCCATACTTTGAATGTAAATTGATATATTTGTATAACATTCGGCTACTTTTGAGTATGTGGGTGTTGAGTTCAGAGTTCCGGCGCATTCTTGACGTAGGTGCGACGCGAGGTGAGTCTCATTTCTAACGTTGTAAGGGGGAACTGTCCCCTAGGTTATTTAAGTGCTATATGTGAAAATTTTGGGGGCTACGTACGTACAAAGTGCCGAGAGTCCATACGTAGCGGCTATTACTATTATGTCCGAGTAGTTAGGCCCACATCATGCCTTGTGTTTAACCTGATATGAACTACATGTTTAATAATTAAATGTTACATGCTGCTTATTTCACTGAAGTTATGGAATTTGAGAAAAACTTGTAAGGAATTTTTCACTGAAAGGTGTTTTTAAAAAAAAAAAAGGAATAATGGGTGTGCATGTGACCGCTTCACAATTTACATTCCGCGAGCGGAGTGTGATTTCCCCACTCGTATTGAACGGGCCGTACGCCACGAGGGATTGAGAGATGCACTTTTGTTTTGGGCCGTTCGATCCTCGGCAGTGCATACAGAGGATTATCTTAAGGCAAAGATGCACTTTTGGTTTGGGCCATTCGATCCTCGGCAATGCATAGATGTGAGTGATTTGTGGAGAGGTGCACTTGTGGTTCAGGCTATTCGACCCTCGGCAGTGCACGGACATGACTATCTTATGACTCCGGCCGGTTGTCCTTACCGTGCATGCGCATGATTTATTTGTTACTAAATTCATGGACATTGATTGACAGAGATTTGGGGGAAAGTGAAGTAGTAATTGTTTTATTCATTCCCAGTACATGCCTATCGTTTCTATCATATTTTGGTAAATTTTATTGTTGGACCTTAGTGAGTGTCATGGCGACCTCTCGTCACTACCTCTTCGAGTTTAGGCGGAATACATACTGGGGACATATATATTTATGTACTCATGCTACGCTTCTGCACTTAATTGTACAGGTTCTGAAGCTGGTGCATTTGGTTGTTGGACCGGAGCTTGACTTCAATTATAGACGGACTTGACTTCACGGTGAGCTACTTTTTTTCTCCTGGCGATCTCCGGCAGCACCATGGGGTTTCTTTTGCTTATTTCCCGTTTATTTCCTTCATACAGTGGGACTGTATATTATATCGTTTGTATATTCTGTTAGTATGCCCGTAGGACTTGTGACACTAGTTCCTGGCACACACGTGATAGTTATTATAAATTTCGGGTTTGTATATATATTGGCTCACGCCTCTTCATGACTGCTTTTGATTAAAATACTGTCTAATCATCCTTTTCGATTGATGTTTTAAGTTTTAAAAACTGAGTATATGTTGAAATGTTTAATGTAATAAGGAAGAACCTTAGTAAATTTAGTGTTGGCTTGCTTGACCCTGATGTTGGGCGCCATCACAACCTAAGATAGGATTTTGGATCGTGACATTGCTAGTGAAGTGTGAGTCGCGATCACTAACGATGTCGTTGGGTAGGCCCCAATATTTGATGACATGAGAGGAGAAGATTCGAGATGTATCTTCTGTTGATATATATTGTGGGGCTGCAATAAAGGTAGAATACTTGGAAAACCGATCTACCACAACCAAGATAGTTGCGAGACCTCCGATCTTGGGCAATCCGGTGACGAAATTGAAGGAAACACTTTCCCAAGGTCTCTTTGGGACATCAAGTGGTTCCAAGAGTCCCGCTTGTGTCAAGCGGTCTGACTTGTCCTTCTGGCATACTAGACAAGTCCTCACATACTGAGCGACATCATCGGCCATTTGAGGCCAATAATATACATGGCGAAGTAATGCCATGGTGCATTCTTCACCAGGATGACCGGCCCACAAAGTATCGTGACATTCTGCCAGAAGAGTCATTTGCATATCTCCTCCTTTAGGAAGATAAAGTCGATTCCATTTCACTTTTAGGAAACCATCTTCCATGTAGAACTGGCGAGTCTTGCCATGTCCTACCAGATCAACCAAATACTGAGCAGCAGGATCCTTGATAAGTAGATCATGTATCTGGTCTTTTATGGTGGTGGCTACCTCGCTCCCCCTTAGGTTGGTGAGTAGGCACACCGATGCTAGGTTAGGTATTTGACTGAGTGCATTAGCAACATAATTAGTCTTCCTACTTCTGTACTCTAGGTTGAAGTGAAATTTTGCTAGGAGTTCCTGCCACATGCCCTGTCGACCATTCACTTTCGGTTGGGTCATGAAATGGCTAAAATATGTGTTGTCTGTCTTGACCACGAACAGAGTTCCCAACAGATAGTGCCTCCAAAGGCGTAAGCAATGAAAAACAACCAATAATTCTTTCTCGTTGGCGGCATAGCGTCGCTCTATATCCTTCACCTTCGGGATCTCGTACGCTATAGGATGCATGTAGTAAGACTCCGCCAAGAGCATAGTCGGAAGCATCCGTTTGTACCTCAAATGGATTGGCCAAGTGAGGGAGGGCCAAGACGGGGATACTAGACATATCTGCTTTTAATATGCTGAAGGTCTCAGCTCTCCTGCGTCCCCAATCCCAAGGCGTGACCTGCTCGATTAGTTCATTCAATGGAACTACGATAAAGGAGTAATTCTTCACAAATCGCAAATAGAAGTTTCATAGGCCAAGGAACGCCCTCAAGGCGTGGATATCCTTGGGAGGCAGGCAATCTGTGATAGCCTGAATCTTTTGTTGGTCCATCTTGATCCGCCCTTCCTCGATGACATGTCCGAGGAGGTCAATTTGTTTTTAAAAAGGAGCACTTGGATAGCTTCGCATATAATTCGTGCTCCCGCAACCAGGCCAGAGCCTTCTGCAAGTGCTCCAAGTATTCTTCAAGTTTTTCGCTATATTCCACGATGTCATCCAAGTAGAGCACCACGAATTCGTCAATGTATTCCTAGAGGACTTGGTTCATCAGGGTGAAAAATGTGGTTGGAGCATTAATCAAGCCAAATGGCATAACCAGGAATTCGAACGACCCATATCTTGTCATACAGATCGTCTTGTGTTCATCACACTCTGCAATCCGAACTTTCCAATACCATGTCTTCATGTCTATTTTTGTGAACACCGTCGCACCACCTAGTTTATCGAACAAGTCTGACATGAGCGGAATAGGGTACTTGTTCTTCACAATGATTTTGTTTAGAGCCCAATAATCCACATAGAGTCGTAGACTACCATCATGTTTCTTTTGGAATAGCACACGGGACCCATATGGGGACTCGGAGTGTTACATCTCATGTTTGTGTACATTAAAAGTTTTGTCTTCAGTTAATCGACGTAGACTCGAGGATGAGATTATTTTGTGGTTAACATATTTATGCTATTTATCACAAGAGATAATTAAGTCTCATGAAGGATAAAGGGTACACGAATTAAAGAAAGTGAGTTTCGTTGAAGGTGGCCGATTTGGAAAAAAATACAGGAATACCCGATAATTATGGACTTGTAACGACCCGACTTGTCGTTTTAAGAATTTACGCCTCATTCAACGACTAAAGGCATCGAGCAGCTTCATAATATGCATTATGACCTGCATGTGTGGTCGATTTTGGTTTTCATAAGGTTCGGAGTTAAATTTAAAGAAAACAAATCTTATTGCGAAGCTTTAATGGAAATAGTTGACCGGAGAGTTGAATTTTGAGAAAAAGTCCTCAGAATGGAATTTTAATGATGTCAATATCTTCTTATGATGATTTCAGACTTAGGAGTATGTCCGGAATTGGGGTTGGAAGTCCGTAGAACAATTTGGCGCACGTTGGCGAAATTAGAAAGTTGATGAATTCTAATCATATGATTTTATGTGGGGGTGAGGACTAATAATATTATGGATATATTTTGGATATGTTAATAATTTTATGAGGCATATTATAAGAGACATGGGGTCTAATGAAAGACCTATGTCTAACCCAAGTTGAAAAATTACATGATAGTCTAAAATTTTGAATGAGTATGCACAAGACCAAAGATTGGACGATAATATCTACATATAGATAAGGTGTTATATGATGAAAAACCTATAAAATGAAATATATTTGAGTCTAGTTTGCAACGATTCAAACCGTTTATAATTTGGACACTCCTACACAAAGTTATGACCACATTATCAAAAGATGGAAAAATGTGATTCTGCGACCAATTGTGCGACCGCAAAAGAACTATGTGAACCGCAAAATCATTCTGCGATCGCAAAAATGGTCGCAGAATGTCCAGTGTAGCCCAGTTCTGAGAACTTGTTTTGCGATCCATTCCGCGACTCACATAGCTATTGTGCGATGCATTCTGCGATCGCAAACCTGGTTTTGGAGGCTTCATTTTCCTATTTTCATGACCCGACCCCATTTTCATAATAGGCTTTGGGGTTTATTTTGGGGGGATTTTCTGAGCATTCTAGAGAGAGGTGAGAGATTTTTAGAGAGAGAAGGAGGAAACCCAATATTCAAATCATCCAATCTTACATCAATCTTTAAGAATCAAGAAAACCAATCACAAGATCTTCATCTAAGAGGTAAGGATTTCATACCCTAGTCCTTAATTTCGAGTTTGGGGGGTAAAGATGGGTGATTAGGAGTATGATTCTTGGGTGTAAGATTACTATGAATAAATGTAAGTACGAATAATGTTTGTTGGAAGATTTTTGAGTTCAAATGAGTAAAGATTGGGTTGAAAATGGTAGAAATCTTCAAAGACTTTAATTGAAGATTTGAAAGGCAATCCGATGTCGGAATTCGATAATTTTTTTATGGTTGAACTCGTATCGGAATGGGTGTTCGGATTTCGTGAGTTTTCAGGATTCAAACGTGGGTCCCTCTATAAATTTTAAAATGAATTTCGGATTTTAATCCTGGATATTAGTAATTTCATATGGAATTTATTCCTATGATTCTTATTGAGTATATTGAATTGTTTGTTATTAGATTTGAAGCTTTCGGACACAAAGTCGCGAGGCGAAGGTTTATTGGAATATTGAATTTGGTTGTGAAACGAGGTAAGTATTATGCCTAACAGTGTGTGGGGGAATTACCCCTTAGGATTTGAGTCTTCTATGTTGATTGTAGTCCGTGTACGCGAGGTGACGAGTGTGTGCTCGGACTTATTTGTAGAATGTTGACATTTTAGGGTTCTTAGGTACTTATATCCACCTTGTATGAAGTTGTTCTTGATATTCTTGAGTTATTAATTGCTAGCTTCACCTCTACATGCTTTGATTAGAGCTAATTGCTTTAGGATTCACCCTTACCGCCTACTTGACACTGATTTGACTTAACCAAAGGTTTTAACTCTTCTATCGTCATTCTATATTTTCATAAACTGCCTATAATCAATGGAAATTATTAGTATTATCTATCCTATAATTTTTTAACATTGATTGGAGTTACGAGTATCCTATACTGCTTATCCTTAATTGAATTGTGGAATATCTCTCATAATTGCTCGACCTCATAAGGAATTTGGATAACTTATATCTTAGTCGACTTGTCCTTACTTGGAATTGTTTGACTTGTGTTGGCTTCTATTCATTTGCTTGAAGATTGTGGTTTCGTTGCTATGTCTTGTTTTTACCTTGTTAAGTTGTTCTTCTTACACTTAGCATTCTTTACCGTGATTATCCCTCGTGAACTCTGTTCTATTTTTTCTTTGTAGATTGAAGTTCTTATATTGATTTATTTTCCATACCTTGTATTATTGCCATGATTGCTTTGTATTTGATGTGGTGATGTACGAGTTTTCTGCCGTGCTATAATTTTTTTCCTTGTTCGTTGCGCTGCATATTTAATTTGGGACTACGGACGTATGCCGAGAGATCCCCATCTACTGCATATTTAAATTGGGACTACGGACGTATTCCGAGGGATCCCCCTGTACTGCATATTTACTTTGGGACTACGGACGTATTCTGGGAGATCCCCCCAGCACTGCATATTATTTTGGGACTACGGACGTATTCCGGGAGATCCTTTGTATTGTGTGATAAATTCGGAGCTACGGGACGAGATCCCTGTAGTTTTTTTAAAGAAACTATGTTTGAAAGACATTTATTTGGAAAGTCCAATTGAAAAATATTTATCTTGAATAAAACTATGTTTGAAGGACATTTCTTTGAAAAAGTATATTTGGAAAGCGTTTATGTTGAATAAAACTATGTTTCAAGGACATTTTCTTTTGAAAATTATATTTGAAAAGCCTTTATCTTGAAAAAAACTATGTTTGTGAGACATCTCTTGGGAAAGTATATTTCAAAGGAATTTTCCATTAAAAGGGATATTACCTTAAAGCTTTTAGTATAAAAACTTGCGGGTGAGAGTTTACACTCGAAGATTTTTGACAATTTTATTAGGGTTTGTGGCTAAGGCCTGATGTGGAGACTAATGCAATGCTGATTTACTACTTATCCTTATTGTGTTTTGATTTCTGGACTTGGGTTGTATTCTCGTCCATTCTTCGGTGTATTATTTTTGTGATCCGTTGTTGTTTACTATTTTGCCTTCCTTATTGTAGTCATTCTATTGTTAGTCATGTTGTGTAGCTAATAGATAGAGGTTATGTTTCTGTTATTTCCTGTACTTATACTTGTTAAGTTTATTAGACCAGTGGGTGTCTTGACTAGTCCTCGTCACTAGTTCACTGAGGTTAGTCTTGATACTTACTGGGCACCGATGTGGTGTGCGCATTCTACACTTCTGTACATTTTTTTGTAGATCCAGGGTTTGATCGTTAGTAGTTGTGCGGATTCTTGCTGAGGAGACTCAAAGTAAACATGTCGTCGCGTTCGCACGCTTCAGAGTGACCTTCTTATTCTGTATTTACACTATTTTTGCTTACTTCCAAACAGTTTTGTTTAGAGGTTGTAGTAAACTCTATAGAGCTTATGACTTGTACTACCAGGTTTTGGGAATCTTCTCATTGTATAAAGAATTCCTTATTTCAGAAAAATATTAGATTTTATTTATTATTGTTGTTATTTCATGAATAATAGGCTCACCTAGTCCTTTAGACTAGGTGCCATCACGATACCCAACTAAGGGAAAATTTGGGTCGTGACAAGTTGGTATCATGGCCCTAGGTACATAGGTACTACGAGTCATAAGCGAGTTTAGTAGAGTCTTGCGGATCGGTACGGAGACGTCTGTAATTATCTTCAAGAGGATACCAAACTATTAGGACAATTCCATTTCCTTCATTCCTATCGTGCGAGTTTATGATCTCGGATTTTGAACTTTCCTAATTCCACTCTCTCACAGATGGTGAGGACAAGATCTGCAGTTATCGATGGCAATGCTCCAAGAGCAGGTGTCGACAGAGGCAGAGGCCGACGAGGAGTACATGTCGTAGCTAGAGCACCTACCAGAGCAACAGTTGAGGAGCTGCTATTAGCTCCAATTGGGGAACATGTACCGGAGGCGCCTGTTGTTATCCCTAGACTTCGGGAGACTTTAGCACAGTGCCTGAGCATGTTTAGTACATTAGCTCAGGCGGGGTTGATTCTGATTGCACCAGAAACTTCACATACCAGGGGAGGGGCTTAGACTTCCGCCGCCCGCACTCCAGAGCAGCGAGTTCATGTTGTTCAGGTTCCAGGTGTCATGGCGACACATCATGTGATTCCAGTTCAGCCCATGGTAAGGGTAGCATCATCTGAGGGAGGGAAATTTAGATTTGCAAGGTTCAAGGAATATGACCCTTCTACATTCAGTGGTTTGGCTTCAGAGAGCACACAAAGTTTCATATAGGCGTGCCATTGCATTCTCTACACTATAGGTATTGTTCAGACAAGTGGGGTTGCTTTTACTATGTTCCAGCTTTAGGGAGAAGCTTATCAGTGGTGGGGTAGCCCCGCCGATGCAGCTTTACTTATATGGGTTCAGTTTTCAGAGATGTTTTTTAGAAAGTTTGTACCTCAGTCCCTTCGGGATGCATGGCGCGTTGACTTTGAGACCTTGCGTCAGGGCACGATGTCAGTATCAGAGTATGCCGTTAGATTCAGTGATTTGGCCAGACATGCACCTACCTTGGTCGCTACAGTTAGGGGGCGAGTCCGTAGTTTTATTAAAGGACTTAGGCATGATATTCGGTTCAGCATGACTCGAGAGTTGGAGTCAGATGCCTCGATTCAGCAGGTGGTAGGGATCGCTCACCGGTTAGAGGGTATGTGGGACCGAGAGCGAGAGGACAAATGAGGTTAAGAGATACAGGACAGAGAGGCGAGGAGGCCTCGTAGACCAGAGAGATCTACTGGCCCTTATTTTGGAGGCAGAGTGCGACATGGTAGAAGTTTTGTGGGTCAGACAGTTCAGTTTGCACTTTCGGTATCTCGTAGTGTTTTAGGTTCTCATGGGTCTTAGTGTATTTGTACATATCAGTTTCCACCGCCACGTCAGTAGAGAGGTTGTTTTGAGTGTGGAAATATCAGCCACATGGTGAGAGATTGTCCCAGGCTCCGGGCAGATGTGTTACAGCAGGGTATTCAGGCGAGTAAGGCGCACCCAAGAGGGGGAGGCCCCGCCCGTGGATGTGTTTCATATAGTAGGTTGGAGGCCGTTGTGCTAGATGTTATCACACAAGTATGTTTTGATCTATTACAGAGAGTTACCATTTCTATTTCCTTATAGCTCTGCTGGTCGGACAAGTTCCCTTATTTGTTGCTTCATTATTAGTGAGTTTCATGCTTTGCACTCTATTTTCGTGTTTTCTCCTGTTGGGAGATTCTATAAGTGGTAGCCCGTGTCTATCGTTGTTCATATTCATCATTGAGAGTGATAAGACTAGAAGTGAGTCATTGTTGTTAATTATAATAAGCTTGATGTGATTTTCCTGAGTATTTTGGTTACGAGTTGTGATTTGATACTCTACTGGGGTGAGAGTTCAGTAGGTGCTGTGATTATTGGCAGAGCTGAGTTAGTGTAAGATTTCAATTGGTATGATATATATTCGACATTCGATTAAGAGTTGAGGGCGAAACCCTCGTGATCCCTTGTGATTTGTTCATATGCTTTAATTATTTCCTTATTATATTTTTATATAGGTTAGTATTGATAGAGAGTTATTCCTGTCGGGCTTGTTTGGTTGTTCCCTTATGTGTTTCTCTTTTGATATCCAGTCATTTTCGTCTTTTGCTTCTTCAGTTTTTGCTTGCGGGTGTGTGTGCCCGGTGGTGTTAGTTGTGGCTTGGTGATCCGGGTGTCAAATTACGAGTTTCTTTGTGTTCCTTGCATTATTATCAGTGTTATGGAGATTTGAACAAAATTCTATCGGATATGAGGCTAATTGTCGATGCTGGATTGATTTCGGGCAGCTATCATGATCAGGAGTGTTATTAAGGGCCTATGTGTGGCGTGTTATGTTGTGTGGTCGTACCTTGTGGGTGTAGGCATGAGTTGTTGCAGCTAGTTGAGACCGCAGCGGACGTGGATTTAGAATCGGGTCTTTTCTAGATGAATCAAAGGTGAGAACTTGGGGTACGAGTCTTATCGGTGTTGGTAGAAAGGCTATATTGTAGTTGAGATGGTGTCGTTAGACTTATGTAGTTTGGTGTGACATGGTATCACCTGCAAGTGTATGTGGAAGTGTGCATTCTGTGATTTGAAGACTTCGAGGCGATTCTTGACACGTTCGAGGACGAACATTTATTTTAATAGGGGAAGGATGTAACGACTCGACTTGTCATTTTAAGAATTTACGCCTCGTTCAGCGACTAAAGGCATCGAGCAGCTTCATAATATGCATTATGACCCGCACGTGTGGTCGAGTTTGGTTTTCGTAAGGTTCAGAGTTAAATTTAAAGAAAAAAAGTCCTATTTCGAAGCTTTAATGGAAAGAGTTGACCAGAGAGTTGACTTTTGAGAAAAATACCTCAGAATGGAATTTTAATGATGTCAATAGTTTCTTATGATGATTTCGGACTTAGGAGTATGTCCGGAATTGGGGTTGGAAGTCTGTAGAACAATTTTGGTGCATTTTGGCGAAATTAGAAAGTTTACGTGTTCTGATTATATTATTTTATGTGGGGGAGAGGACTAATAATATGATGGATATCAATTGGATATGTTAATAAGTGTACGAGGCACATTATAAGAGACATGGGGTCTAAGGGAAGACCTAAGTCTAAGACAAGTTGAAAAATTACATGATAGTTTAAATTTCGAATGAGTACGCACAAGACCACACTTTGGATGAGAATATCTACATATATATAAAGTTTTATATGATTCAAAACCTATCAAATGAAAGATCTTTGATTCTAGTTTCCAACGATTCAACCTGTTCATCATTTGGACACTCCTACACAAAGTTATGACCAAATTACCAAAAGTTGGAAAAATGCGATTATGCGGCCAATTGTGTGACCGCAAAATAACTATGCGAACCGTAAAATCATTCTGTGATCGCAAAAATGGTCGCAGAATGGCCCAGTGTAGCCCATTTCTGGGCACCTGTTTTGTGATCCATTCCGCGACCCGCATAGCTATTGTGCGATGCATTCTGCGATCGCAAACCTGGTTTCGGAGGCTTCATCTTCCTATTTTCATAACCCGGCCCCATTTTGATAAATAGGCTTTGGGGTTTATTTTGGGTGATTTTTTGAGCATTCTAGAGAGAGGTGAGAGGTTTTTATAGAGAGAAGGAGGAAACCCAACATTCAAATCATCCAAATCTTACATCAATCTTTAAGAATCAAGAAACCCAATCACAAGATCTTCATCTAAGAGGTAAGGATTTCATACCCTAGTCCTTAATTTCGAGTTCGGGGGGTAAAGATGGGTGATTAGGACTATGATTCTTCGGTGTAAGATTATTATGAATAAATGCAAGTACAAGTAATGTTTTTTGGAAGATTTTTGAGTTCAAATGAGTAAAGATTGGGTTGAAAATGGTAGAAATCTTCAAAGTCTTTAATTGAAGATTTTAAACACAATCGGATGTCGGAATTCGATAATTTTTGTATGGTTGAATTCGTATCGGAACAGGTGTTCGGATTTCGTGAGTTTTTAGGGATTTAAACGTGAGTCCCTTTGTAGATTTTAAAATGAATTTCGGATTTTAAACCTGGATATTAGTACTTTCATATGGAATTAATTCCTACGATTCGTATTGAGTATATTGAATTGTTTGTGATCAGATTTGAAGATTTTGGACACGAATTCGCGAGGCAAAAGTTAATTGGAATATTGAATTTGGTTGTGAAACAAGGTAAGTATCATGCCTCACATTGTGTGGGGGAATTACCCCTTAGGATTTGAGTATTCTATGTTGATTGTAGTCCGTGTATGCGAGGTGACGAGTGTGTGCTCGGACTTATTTGTAGAAGGTTGACCTTTTAGGGTTCTTAGGTCCTTATATTCACCTTTTATGAAGTTGTTCTTGATACTCTTGAGTTCTTAATTACTAGTTTCACCTCTACATGCTTTGATTAGAGCTAATTGCTTTAGAATTCACCCTTATCGCCTACTTGACACTGATTTGACTTAACTAAAGGTTTTAACTCTTCTATCGTCATGCTATATTTTCATAAACTGCCTATAATCAATGGAAATTATTAGTATTATCTATCATATAATTGTTTAACCTTGATTTGAGTTACGAGTATCCTTTACTGCTTACCCTTAATTGAATTGTTGAATATCTCTCATAATTGGTCGACCTCATAAGGAGTTTAGATAACTTATATCTTAGTCGACTTGTCCTTACTTGTAATTATTTGACTTATGTTGGCTTCTATTCATTTGCTTGAAGATTTTGGTTTCGTTGTTACGTCTTATTTTTCCCTAGTTAAGTTGTTCTCGTTATACTTAGCATTCTTTACTGTGATTAGCCCTGGTGAACTATGTTCTACTGTTTCTTTGTAGATTGAATTTCTTGTGTTGATTTTTTTTGTCGTACCTTGTATTGTTGTCATGGTTGCTTTGTATTTGATGTGGTCATATACGAGTTTTCTGTCGTGCTATAATTGTTTTCCTTGTTTGTTGCGCTGCATATTTAAATTTGGACTACTGACGTATTCTGGGAGATTCCCTTGTATTGCATATTTAAATTAGGACTATGGACGTATTCCGGGAGATCCCCCTGTACTGCATATTTAAATTCGGACTACGGACGTATTCCGAGAGATCCCCCTGTACTGCATATTTAAATTGGGACATATCCCCATGTACATCATATTTACTTTGGGACTACGAACGTATTCCGGGAGATCCCCCCAACACTGCATATTGTTTTGGGACTACGGAAGTATTTAGGAGATCCTTTGTATGGTGTGATAAATTTGGAACTACGGGACGGGATCCCGGTAGATTTTACTAAAGAAACTATGTTTGGAAGACATTTATTTGGAAAGTCCAATTGAAAAAAATTTATCTTGAATAAAACTATGTTTGAAGGACATTTCTTTTGAAAAGCATATTTGGAAAAACGTTTATGTTGAATAAAACTATGTTTGAAGGACATTTTCTTTGGAAAAGAATATTTGAAAAGCGTTTATCTTGAAGAAAACTATGTTTAAGAGACATCTCTTGGGAAAGTATATTTCAAAGGAATTTTCCATTAAAAAGGATATTACCTTAAAGATTTAAATATAAAAACTTGCGGGTGAGAGCTTACACTCGAAGATTTTTGACCATTTTATTGGGGTTTGTGGCTAAGGCCTGATGTGGAGATTAATGTAGTACTGAGTTACTACTTGTCCTTATTGTGCTGTGATTTCCGGACTTGGGTTGTGTTCCCGTCCATCCTTCGGTGTATTATTTTGATGATCCGTTGTTGTTTACTGTTTTTTCCTTCCTTATTGTAGTCGTTCTGTTGTTAGTCATGTTGTGTAGCTAATAGATAGAGGTTATGTTTCTGTTATTTCCTGTACTTATGCTTGTTCAGTTTATTAGACCAGTGGATATCTTGACTAGTCCTCGTCACTAGTTCACTGAGGTTAGTCCTGATACTTACTGGGTACCACTGTGGTTTACTCATTCTACACTTTTATACATTTTTTGTGCAGATCCAAGTTTTGATCGTTAGTAGTTGTGCAGATTCTTGCTGAGGAGACTCAAGGTAAACTTGTCGTCACGTTCGGAGGCTTTGTAGTCACATTTCTATTCTGTATTTACACTGGTTTTACTTACTTCCAAACAGTTGTATTTAGAAGTTGTAGTAATCTCTGTAGAACTTATGACTTGTACTACCGGGTTTTGGAAATCTGCTCATTGTATAAAGAATTCTTTATTTCAAAAAAATATTAGATTTTGTTCATTATTGTTGCTATTTCATGAATAATAGGCTTACCTAGTCCTTAAGACTAGGTGCCATCACGATACCCAACAGAGGGAAAATTTGTTTCGTGACAGGACTAGTGCCATGCGAGGTACCATCTGACCGTGATATTATGATATATAAAGTATATTAAAAATAAGTAGAATTTTAAGTAATTTGAGAAAATTTTTAATTATGCGGATAATTGGTTAATTACCGGGTAACAGGACATTACCTAATTAACTAATAAGTGGATAAATATTAATAATTTCTACCCCTCAAAAACATGGCAGCTATCCACATTATAAAGAAGTGACTAAGGGTCACATTCGCTTAGGTGGCTATCTAGGAAACAAAGACTTCAACGTGTAAAAGTCATAGTCTTTTAGTCTCTTAGACTACTATACAATCATTACTACCTAATATACAATCAATAGTCCAAATTGTGGCATTCTATTCACAGCACAGTAACTTTTGTCACGACCCAAAATCCATAGGTCGTGATGGCGCCGGACACCACTGTCAGGCAAGCCAAATCCTTAATTAGTTGAAATTATGTTCATGTTTTAATGTTTTTGAAACAGTCACCTTTTCTTGTATTTAAAAATCAAATAAATAAATTTTCGTAAATTAAATACGACAACAAATAAAATTTTGTTATCAAAAAAATAGTGATCTACAAATTTCACTTACACAATTATCCCAACACATATCCCAGAACCCGGTGTCACAAGTACATGAGCAATTTCTAAGAATTTTAAAAATATTACAAAGCCTGTCCAAAATACAACTGGACAAGGAAATTTAAAATGAAACAGATATAGTATGAAGGTGACTCTGTCAGCTGCGGATCGCCTCCGGAAGATGCAGCTCGCCTGAGTCTCTGAATCCTCCACATTAGCTATGAAAGTACCTGTGCAATTAGATACACAACAAGTGTAGCATGAGTACAAAAACAACGTGTACTCAGTAAGTCGCCCGCCTAACCTCAGAGAGGTAGTGAAGAGAGTTCAATTTAGACACTTACTAGGGTCCAACAGTAATAATGTGAAACAGGATATACGGAATGCAGTAGACATGTGAGACAGTAAGCAGCAGATATCTATCAAATATAGAAAACCAGGTAAGTGCTGAAAATAAGGAACAATGTACACTTTCCTTTTTCCCCCAAATATCTGTCAAGTCAATATCAATGAAAAACAGTACCCAATATCCCCAAGCGCACATGAGGGTAGGACAACCGGCCGGAGTCATAAGGAAATATCTATACACTGACTCATATATATATAATTACCATAAAGCTTCCATCGATCGCAAATCATACCTGCGACATGAGTGCTGACTCATATATATAATTAACATAAAGCTCCCCTCGATCGTGAATCATACCTGCGACTCGAGTGCTAACACATATATATGAAACATAAAGCTCCCCTCGATCGTGAATCATACCTGCGACTCGAGTGCTAACACATATATATGAAACATAAAGCTCCCCTCGATCGCCAATCATACCTGCGACTGGAGTGCCGACTCATATATATAATTAACATAAATCTCCCCTCGATTGCGAATCATACCTGCGACTCAAGTGTTGACTCATACATATGTAATTAACATAAAGCTCCCCTCGATCGCGAATCATACTTGGTACTCGAGTGCTGACTCATATATATAAAACATAAAGCTCCCCTCGATCTCATATCATACCTGCGACTCTAGTGCTGACTCATATATATAATTAACATAAAGCTCCCCTTGATCGCGAATCATACTTGCGACTCTAGTACTGACTCATATACATAATTAAAATAAAGCTTCCCTCGATCGCGAATCATACCTGCGACTCGAGTGCTGACACATTTCCACACATTTAAATATACTTTTATTAAGAAAATAATTTTCTCAGGGAAATAGTAGAATCCTTATTAATTCAAAGAAGCATGAAACATAGGTTTTTAAATTATTTGTTTTGAAACTCATTTGTCCAGTTTAGTAATACTCCATGATACATCCTAGTCCAGGTACAGGTATATTCACAGCGGAAATAGTTCTCTTTTTAGAAGGTTAACAATATGAACTCTTGTTTTCTTTTAAACTTTTAATCATGTTTTCGTTCATGTTAGTAGTTTAATATTACAGGCAGGGTTACAGGTACACACATAAAGCATGTTAGTGGGTCCTAGGCTACCCGGACATGGCATAATAGTAGCTATGCACGGACTCTCGTCACCTCGTGCGTAGGTATCCCCCGAAGATAATAACATATACTGAATTAATTCACTATGGGGGACGATTCCCTCGCACAAAGTTAGAAAGGAGACTTACCTCTCTCCGAAATTCCAACACCGGCTTCCAAGCCCTTCCGATGACTCCAACGGACACACAACACTCCGAAACTACCACATAAATGACAAAGCAATGAAAATTCATCCTAATACTCACAACCAATTCAGATTATATACTTTCCCTACCGCGCTCGGAGAAATGACCAAAATGCCCTCGGGCACGTGCCCGAAATTCGAAATTCTCGAAGATGCATTCTACCCATAGCCTTACTAACTCAATTATATAATTTGTTACAATATTCATGCACAATTCGTGGTCAAAAATCCAAATTTCCATATTCTAGGTTTCTTCAAAGTTTCCCAATTTTCCTACCAATTTCATGCTCAAAAATCCATGCAAGATCTTGTATTTAACCTTAGAAACAAGTAGAACAACTTACCTCTTGATGCTTGGTGAAATCCCCCTTGAAAAGCTCTCCAAAAATCGTCTCAAACCAATGAAAATGAGAGATAAATGGCTCAAACCGATCTTTAAAACATTCTGCCCAGGAATTTTCTGCACTTGCGGTCCTTCCTCTGCACCTGCGATCTCGCAGGTGCGACAAAATCCACCGCACCTGCGGTTTCCCTCAATTCCAGCCAAATCGCACTGCCCGCTCCTGCGGCTTCGCAGGTGCGGAATATCCATTACACATGCGGTTCCCAGCCAAGCCACACTCGCACCTGCGACTCCTAAGTCGCACCTGCGGTCAAAGCCTCGCAGGTGTGGTTACAGCAGATGACAACAGTTCAGCTGTTCTTCCAACTTCAACTTTGATCCGTTAAACACCCGGAATCCACCCGAGGCCCCCGGAACCCCGTCCAATTATACCAACATGTCCCAAAACATGACAGGGACTTGCTCGAGCCCTCAAATCACATCAAACGGTGTTGAAATCACGAATCACACTTAAATCTAATTCTTTAAGAACTTAGAATTTCAGACTTCTACATCAGATGCCAAAACGTAACAAATCACGTCCGATTGACCTAAAATTTTGGACACAAGTCATATTCAACATTAAGGACCTGCTCCAACTTCCGGAATCGCATTCCGACCTCGATATCAAAACTTCCACTTCCAGTCGGATTTCCCAAAAACCTTCAAATTTCTTCCTTTAGCCAAATGACTCCAAAATGACCTACGGATATCCAAATTCACTTCCGACCGCGCTCCCAACTCCAGAATCACCATACGGAGCTATTCCCAGAATCGAAACCCCAAACGGACGTCAACCTCACTGATATGCACTCCAACCCCAAATTCATGAAATCCTTCTAAAATGGTAAATTCCATAATGTACGCCGAAATACTCCCAGGTTATCCAAAACCCGATCCGGACATACACCAAAGTCCGAAATCATCATACGAACCTGCTGGAACCTTCAAATCCTGATTCAGAGGTCGTTTACTCAAAAATTCAAATCTTAGTTGATTTCTCCAACTTAAGACTTCTGAATTGAGAATTTTCTTTCCAAATCAAATTCTAAACTTCCTGGAATTCAACTCCGACCACACTCACGGGTCATAATACCTGAAATGGAACTTCTCACGACTTCAAACCGCTAACCGACGCGCTAGAGCTCAAAATGATCGATCGGGTCGTTACATTCTCCCCCACTTAAACCGACATTCGTCCTCGAACGTGCTAAGAAATGCTCTTGAGTTACCTGAAATCATTGTTTAACATATCGAGCACCTACCCGTGCTACCACAACCCCGTCGAGAACCATAGCTCGATCAAATGTGGAGATTTTTTTTGTATCCATATAGTAAGCTCAGAATTCATTCAAACACCTGAAATTTCTCTAGCCAGGCCTAGTTTCAATATATATAAGCATTGCATCAACTAGCACACGATATACCAGATCATAACTGCATACCCTTGCTGAATCGGCACTATGCACTGCATAACTCATCATCTGACCACAATGACTCTCCCTGAACCTTAATAGCCAAGGTCCATGAACCTGATGCACCCAACGCACCCCATAACAAATATACATACACCCTGCTATAAAGCTGACAACACCACCACAACGGAGGAAATGTGCAGAAATTCATACTTAACTGCAGAGTTAACAAATCCTTGAATACCACATCGCACTGATCCCTGATCCGATAATCTCGTCTCACCCAATATGAACTGGTCAGACAACAAACCATACCAACATGACCAACCGCCTCACATGATACCACATCTCTCAATAAGTCATAACTCGAACATGATATTAAGAAATGACTCAGGACGGAACTACTCAGCTCACGCAACTAATATGAATTCTTACCAGAAAATAGGAATTAAAACATAAGAAAATAAATATAGGAACCTTACTCATCATCACACTGTTGCGGCGTGCAACCCGATCCAAATAACATACCCGTGGCGGCGTGCCACTCGATCCCAAATAACATCGACGTGGAGGCGTGCCACCCTATTCAAATAACATAAAACTCATGTAAGGAAATATATACAGAGCTGGTCTGCTCATTATTACAATTTACTGAATATCGATCATAAGCACGTTAAGTGCATAATGCCATCCTGGGGAGACTGATAAAGCCATATGCTACAAAACTCAAGAAAAACTGAGGTGCGATATATATATACACTCTGGATCACAAGAGCTATCCTGCTTACATAACATCCCCGTTACGCGGGACTCAAGACATGAGAAATTGCCAAAACCGTTTCACAGCTCACACGGCATAATCACAATAGCACAGGAATTTGACGAAGACGGAACAACACTTGCTATTCTAATATCCTTCCATGAAAATCCCCACTGAAAGGAACATGCCTGGCTCATACGGAGCCCATAATCATATTTAAATCCATCCACAAACATCGAGCCACCTCGCTCGCACCAAACTTAGCTATTAGCTTTTACCTAGGTCCACATTAACCGACTTTTTCTCATAATGCACGAGAACAACCATCATCACTGGGACCAACACCCCATAATCCATAATCAACTGAACCGAACTCCCTCTAGGCGTAAATTCTCAATTAAGCAATATTGCACTTCTATATACTCAGTCCAAATCTGAAATCCATCAAGTGACTACATGTCACACTTTATAAAATCTTTTCACGGTCATGATTCCATGACCTTCCACACAAGGCAACAGGCTTGCACATCCATAACACCAACCACACTAAGGCTGCAAAGCACAACAAGGATCCATGACCAGGGTACAAAGCCTCTTTCACCGAATATCAATCTCAGGAGACACTAAAGATAACACCAGCTTCTCTGAATTTTCAAATCACTTTGCCTTACTCTTCCAAGCTCATGAAATCCTTATAAGCATCGGACCTAAATCTCGATTCTTACTCCTAGTTACATACTACTTCCCGCACTTAGCATACCAGCATGAGGTAGCGCAAGAATTCCATCATAACTGCTGAACCTCTAATTCGGTGAACACTTCATCATATAGAAACCCTTTTCTTAACTCAATTCAGGAGTACCACCTCAACACACGAGTGAATTCCCACAATCGCCCAACATGCAAATCCTTAAGTCGTATATACCACCATAACCCTTCCGGAGGTCCGCCTATACCTGACAGGCCATAGCACTCAAATGCTCCCACATAAAATCAGTTACGACGGTCGACAAACCCCGTACACACCGGCACCAACCACATGCATAACTAAATCACATCAAAGGAATCGATTACTGCCGCAAATGTGCCATTTCAACCATGGCTAATCAATCTATCTTCTTTTAATCATCATTAATTGCCTGAGGAGTAACAACAACTTCCCTCAGCCCATAGCAAACTCAACCCTCACTCATCCCGAGTGACCTTGATTCACGAGACTATGATGTCCGAATCCCGCAACCCATCTCATACCCTTCTGATAACCTTTTATTCAATCCGGAGTCTATTTATCTCACTCCTCCAATATTATCCCGCATGCAGAAACATATCATAGAACATTCCAACCATCCTCCTTTTTCTCAGAAATTACTCTGCAAAAGCTCGACTCTCGATCATACTGCTGCCTGAAACCCTTAACCCCGCGTTCTTAACTTTTGAACTCACCAGGACTGCTATTGAGAGTCACCCACTCTGACTGGCCCCGGATACAAGCAACCCCCAAGGCTCTCCTAGCACAGGAACATCTTTTTCAATGAAATACGGGACTGAGTCACTATTTTTACGACATGCCCATGCCTTAAGCATAAATTTCTGAATCTTCCAAAGCCTAATCCTGATCCGACAGGGCCAAATTTTGCACATATTCATCAAATCCCACACATAATCACCATTTTAATCCTTTTCCAGTTGTTGAAATAACTCGCCAACACGCCAAAAATGCTCAACCCCGTTTGAAGACAATCCTACAACCCAACTGCAGATGGTGGGACTCCCCCACCTAACCCGAAGCTACTCCCTGCACACTCTAGACCCTATTGAGATCCTTCCTCCTCTAACAACACGATCTTGCTCAGCCAATCCGTCCAAACTCCCTTTCTAGCATTCCCTAATTACTCGAATTCTCTAGTTTCATTCACACCTTCTATCTCCTACCAACTAGCCACTAGGACCCCTCACAAAACCTGCCAACCCCGCCATTTCTAACCTATCCCCAGAAGACTACCCACCTATAGAAATCACCCACTAGAACCTCTCAACGACGCTGAAATGCACGCTCTCTGCGACTTCAATACCCCATCCTACGCCCTGCTCCATTCACCAACTTACTAGTCCGTCCGCTCCTCATGGACACCTATTAATGCGCGACAAATATCTTCAAATTCCAAGTTGTGCTGTTGCTCCCCCACTTTGTGACTGCTCGACTTTCGTTTCTTACACCTCGCCTCCTAGAAATGGAACCACCGCCTAACCTCATTACAGGATCATTCTTTGCCAACCACATTCTTTGATACTTCCTCCCATTACTCTGACCCCACACAACCGAAGAAACCATAGCACTGACAAGCCTAGCACATTCCATTCGATCAATGACGACGACTTCACGTCACAGGTGAATACCCCATCTCCCTTGAAGACACCAAGTCTTACTACTTTATAACTACCAACTGAGCCATTCGTACTCCGAATGCCTTCTCTCTGCCGGAATAGAAGAACTAAAATCTCGAAATCACACTCTGAGAAGACCTCCCTCAAAACCATTCATCTTCCCTAACATACGGACAAACGTTCTATCATTATATCGACACCGCGCGACAATCAATTGCAACCACAATCACTACCCGAGAACGGCCTTAAGGCTCCCATAAACACAGCTACTGAGCTGAAACAACATATTACCATTTGACAGGGCCATAACAACAACCACGACCATTTACACATGGAAGCATCTCGGATTACATTCGTAGCACCATTCCCATTCCTCAAATTCCTGATCCATATCAAGCGATTCGCTACGCGTAAGATTGAGTAGGAATGAACATAGGCATAAGCCTCAAAGGAATCAACTCGCACGATGAAGAATCAAGAAGGGAAGTACTCCTAACAGCCATGTAGCCTCTCGAAGATAAGTACAGACGTCTCCGTACCGATCCGCAAGACTCTACTAGACTTGCTCATGACTCGTGAGACCTACGGGAACCTAGCGCCCTGATACCATGTTTTCACAACCCAAAATCCATATGTTGTGATGGGGCCGGACACCAATATCAGGCAAGCCAAATCCTTAATTAGTTGAAATATATTCATGTTTTAATGTTTTTGAAACCGTTACCTTTTCTTGCATTTCAAAATCAAATAAATATTTTTTTGTAAATTAATACGACAACAAATAAAATTATGTTATTAAGAAAAAATAGTGATCTATAGATTTCAATTAAACATTTATCCCAACACATATCCCAGAACCCGGTGTCACAAGTACATGAGCAATTTCTAAGAAATTTAAAAATATTACAAAGCTTGTCTGAAATACAACTGGACAAGGAAATTTAAAATGAAACAGATATAGTATGAAGGTGACTCTGTCAGCTGCAGATCGCCTCCGGAAGATGCAGCTCGCCTGAGTCTCTGAATCCTCCACATTAGCTATGAAAGTACCTGTGCAATTAGATGCACAACAAGTGTAGCATGAGTACAAAAACAACGTGTACTCAGTAAGTCGCCCGCCTAACCTCAGAGAGGTAGTGAAGAGAGTTCAATTTAGACACTTACTAGGGTCCAACAGTAATAATGTGAAACAGGATATACGGAATGCAGTAGACATGTGAGACAGTAAGCAGCAGATATCTATCAAATATAGAAAACCAGGTAAGTGCTGAAAATAAGCAACAATGTACACTTTCCTTTTTCCCCCAAATATCTGTCAAGTCAATATCAATGAAAAACAGTACCTTATAGCCCCAAGCACACATGATGGTAAGACAACCAGCCGGAGTCATAAGGAAATATCTAGACACTGACTTATATATATATAATTAACATAAAGCTCCCCTCGATCGCGAATCATACCTGCAACTCGAGTGCTAACTCATATATATAATTAACATAAAGCTCCCCTCGATTACGAATCATACCTGCGACTCGAGTGGTGACTCATATATATAAAACATAAAGCTCCCCTCGATCGCGAATCATACCTGCGACTCGAGTGCTGACGCATATATATAATTAACATAAAGCTCCCCTCGATCGTGAATCATACCTACGACATGAGTGCTGACTCATATATATATAATTAACATAAAGCTCCCCTCGGTCGTGAATCATACCTACGACTTGAGTGCTGACTCATATATATAAAACATAAAGCTCCCCTCGATCGCGAATCATACCTGCGACCCGAGTGCTGACTCATATATATCATTAACATAAAGCTCCCCTCTATCGCTAATCATACTTGCGACTCGAGTGCTGACTCATATACATAATTAAAACAAAGCTTCCCTCGATCGCGAATCATACGTACGACTCGAGTGCTGACACATTTCAACACATTTAAATCCACTTTTATTAAGAAAATAGTTTTCTCAAGGAAATAGTAGAATCCTTATTATTAAAAGAAGCATGAAACATAGGTTTTTAAATCATTTGTTTTGAAACTCATTTGTCCAGTTTAGTAATACTCCATGATACATCCCAGTCCAGGTACATGTATATTCACAACGGAAATAGTTCTCTTTTTATAAGTTTAACAATATATACTCTAGTTTTTTTTTTAAAACTTTCAATCACGTTTTCGGTCATGTTAGCAGTTTAATATTACAGGAAGGGTTACAGGTACACACATAAAGCATGCTAGTGGGTCCTAGGCTACCTGGACATGGCATAATAGTAGCTATGCACGGACTCCCGTCACCTTGTGCATACGTAGCCCCCGAAGATAATAACATATACTGAATTAATTCACCTAGGGGGATGATTCCCCCTCACAAAGTTAGAAAGGAGTCTTACCTCGCTCTGAAATTCTAACACCGGCTTCCAAGCCCTTCCGATGACTCCAACGGACGCACAACGCTCTGAAACTACCACATAAATGACACAGCAATGAAAATTCATCCTAATAATCACAACAAATTCATAATATATACTTTCCCAACCCCGCTCGGAGAAATGACCAAAAATGCCCTCGGGCCCACGTGCCCGAAATCCGAAATTCTCGAAGATGCATTCTACCCATAGCCTTACTAACTCAATTATATAATTTTTTACAATATTCATGCTAATATCATGGTCAAAAATCCAAATTTCCATATTCTAGGTTTCTTAAAAGTTTCCCAATTTTCCTACCAATTTCATGCTGAAAAATCCATGAAAGATCTTGTATTTAACCTTAGAAACAAGTAGAACAACTTACCTCTTAATGCTTGGTGAAATCCCCCTTGAAAAGCTCTCCAAAAATCCTCTCAACCCAAAGAAAATGAGAGAGAAATGGCTCAACCCGATCTTTAAAACATTCTGCCCAAGCATTTTCCGCACCTGCGGTCCTTCCTTCGCACCTGCAATCTCGCAGGTGCAACCAAATCCACCGTACCTGCGGTTTCCCTCAATTCCAGCCAAATCGCACATGCACCCCCACTACCCGCTCATGCGGCTTCGCAGGTGCAGAATATCCATCGCACCTGTGGTTCCCAGCCTAGCCAAACCACACTCACACCTGCGACTCCCAAGCCACACCTGCGCGCAGGTGCAGTTGCACCAAATGACAGCAGTTTAGCCCTTCTTCCAAGTTCAACTTTGATCCGTTAAACACCCAGAATCCACCCGAGGCCCTCGGGACCCCGTCCAATTATACCAACCTGTCCCAAAACATGACACGGACTTGCTCGAGCCCTCAAATCACATCAAACAGTGCCGTAATCACGAATCGCACTCAAATCCAATTCTTTAAGAACTTAGAATTTCAAACTTCTACATCCGATGCCGAAACCTAACACGTCCGATTGATCTCAAATTTTGTACTCAAGTCATATTTAACATTACGGACCTGCTCCAACTTCCGGAATTGCATTCCGACCTTGATATCAAAACTTCCACTTCCGGCCAGATTTCCCAAAAATCTTCAAATTTCTTCATTTAGCCAAATGACTCCAAAATGACCTACGGACATCCAAATTCACTTCCGATCGCGCTCCCAAGTCCAGAATCACCATACGGAGCTATTCCCAAACTCGGAATCCTTAACGGACATCAACCTCATTGATATGCACTCCAACTCCAAATTCATGAAATCCTTCTAAAATGCTAACTTCCATAATGTACGCTGAAACGCTCCCGGGTTATCCAAAACCCGATCCGGACATACACCCAAGTCTGAAATCATCATACGAACCTGCTGGAACCTTCAAATCCTGATTCGGAGGTCGTTTACTTAAAAATTCCAATCTTAGTTGATTTCTCCAACTTAAGTCTTCTGAAATAAGAATTTTCAACCCAAAGAAAATGAGAGAGAAATGGCTCAACCCGATCTTTAAAACATTCTGCCCAAGCATTTTCCGCACCTGCGGTTCTTCATTTGCACCTACGATCTCGCAGGTGCAACCAAATCCACCGCACCTGCGGTTTCCCTCAATTCCAGCCAAATCGCACATGCGCCCCCACTACCCACTCATGCGGCTTCGCAGGTGCGGAATATCCATCGCACCTGCGGTTCCCAGCCAAGCCAAACAACACTCACACCTGCGAATCCCAAGCCGCACCTGCGGTCATAGCCTTGCAGGTGCAGTTGCACCAAATGACAGCAGTTCAGCCCTTCTTCCAAGTTCAACTTTGATCCGTTAAACATCCAGAATCCACCCGAGGCCCTCGGGACCCCGTCCAATTATACCAACCTCTCCCAAAACATGACACGGACTTGCTCGAGCCCTCAAATCACATCAAACAGTGCCTAAATCACGAATCGCACTCAAATCCATTTCTTTAAGAACTTAGAATTTAAAATTTCTACATCCGATGCCGAAACCTAACACGTCCGATTGATCTCAAATTTTGTACACAAGTCATATTTAACATTACAGACCTGCTCCAACTTCCGGAATATCATTCCGACCTTGATATCAAAACTTCCACTTCCGGAATCGCATTCCGACCTCGATATCAAAACTTCCACTTCCGGCCAGATTTCCCAAAAATCTTCAAATTTCTTCATTTAGCCAAATGACTCCAAAATGACCTACGGACATCCAAATTCACTTCCGATCGCGCTCCCAAGTCCAGAATCACCATGCAGAGCTATTCCCAGACTCGGAATCCTAAACGGACATCAACCTCACTGATATGCACTCCAACTCCAAATTCATGAAATCCTTCTAAAATGCTAACTTCCATAATGTACGCCGAAACGCTCCCTGGTTATCCAAAACCCGATCCGGACATACACCCAAGTCTGAAATCATCATACGAACCTGCTAGAACCTTCAAATCCTGATTCGGAGGTCGTTTACTTAAAAATTCCAATCTTAGTTTATTTCTCCAACATAAGTCTTCTGAAATGAGAATTTTCAACCCAAAGAAAATGAGAGAGAAATGGCTCAACCCGATCTTTAAAACCTTCTGCCCAAGCATTTTCCGCACCTGCGGTCCTTCCTTCGCACCTGCGATCTCGCAGGTGCAACCAAATCCACCGCACCTACGGTTTCCCTCAATTCCAGCCAAATCGCACATGCGCCCCCACTACCCGCTCATGCGGCTTCGCAGGTGCGGAATATCCATCGCACCTGCGGTTCCAAGCCAAGCCAAACCACACTCACACCTGCGACTCCCAAGCCTCACCTGCAGTCAAAGCTTCGCAGGTGCAGTTGCACCAAATGACAGCAGTTCAGCCCTTCTTCCAAGTTCAACTTTGATCCGTTAAACACCCAGAATCCACCCGAGGCCCTCGGGACCCCGTCCAATTATACCAACCTGTCCCAAAACATGACACGGACTTGCTCGAGCCCTCAAATCACATCAAACAGTGCCGAAATCACGAATCGCAATCAAATCCATTTCTTTAAGAACTTAGAATTTCAAACTTCTACATCCGATGCCAAAACCTAACACGTCCAATTGATCTCAAATTTTGTACACAAGTCATATTTAACATTACGGACCTGCTCAAACTTACGAAATTGCATTCCGACCTTGATATCAAAACTTCCACTTCCGGAATCGCATTCCGACCTCGATATCAAAACTTCCACTTCCGACCAGATTTCCCAAAAATCTTCAAATTTCATCATTTAGCCAAATGACTCCAAAATGACCTACGGACATCCAAATTCACTTCCAATCGCGCTCTCAACTCCAGAATCACCATACAGAGCTATTCCCAGACTCGGAATCCTAAACGGACATCAACCTCTCTGATATGCACTCCAACTCAAAATTCATGAAATCCTTCTAAAATGCTAACTTCCATAATGTACGCCGAAACGCTCCCGGGTAATCCAAAACCCGATGCGGACATACACCCAATTCTGAACTCATCATACGAACCTGCTGGAACCTTCAAATCCTGATTCGGAGGTCGTTTACTTAAAAATTCCAATCTTAGTTGATTTCTCCAACTTCAGTCTTCTGAAATGAGAATTTTCAACCCAAAGAAAATGAGAGAGAAGTGGCTCAACCCGATCTTTAAAACATTCTGCCCAAGCATTTTCCGCACTTGCGGTCCTTCCTTCGCACCTGCGATCTTGCAGGTGCAACCAAATCCACCGCACCTGCGGTTTCCCTCAATTCCAGCCAAATCGCACATGCGTCCCCACTACCCGCTCATACGGCTTCGCAGGTGCGGAATATCCACCGCACCTGCGGTTTCCCTCAATTCCAGCCAAATCGCACATGCGTCCCCACTACCCGCTCATACGGCTTCGCAGGTGCGGAATATCCACCGCACCTGCGGTTCCCAGCCAAGCCAAACCACACTCACACCTGCGACTCCCAAGCCGCACCTGCGGTCAAAGCCTCGCAGGTGCAGTTGCACCAAATGACAGCAGTTCAACCCTTCTTCCAAGTTCAACTTTGATCCGTTAAACACCCAGAATCCACCTGAGGCCCTCGGGACCCCGTCCAATTATACCAACCTGTCCCAAAACATGACACGGACTTGCTCGAGCCCTCAAATCACATCAAACAGTGCCGAAATCATGAATCGCACTCAAATCCAATTCTTTAAGAACTTAGAATTTGAAACTTCTACATCCGATGCCGAAACCTAACACGTCTGATTGACCTCAATTTTTGAACACAAGTCATATTTAACATTACGGGCCTGCTCCAACTTCCGGAATTGCATTCTGACCTTGATATCAAAACTTCCACTTCCGGAATCGCATTTCGACCTCGATATCAAAACTTCCACTTCCGGCCAGATTTCCCAAAAATCTTCAACTTTCTTCATTTAGCCAAATGACTCCAAAATGACCTACGGACATCCAAATTCACTTCCGATCGCGCTCCCAACTCCCGAATAACCAAACGGAGCAATTCCCAGACTCAGAATCCTAATCGGACATCAACCTCACTGATATGCACTTTAACTCCAAATTCATGAAATCCTTCTAAAATGCTAACTTCCATAATGTACGCCGAAATGCTCCCGGGTTATCCAAAACCTGATCCGGACATACACCCAAAATCATCATACGAACCTGCTGGAACCTTCAAATCATGATTCAGAGGTCGTTTACTTAAAAATTCCAATCTTAGTTGATTTCTCCAACTTAAGTCTTCTGAAATGAGAATTTTCAACCCAAAAAAAATGAGAGAGAAATGGCTCAACCCGATCTTTAAAACATTGTGCCCAAGGATTTTCCGCACCTGCGGTCCTTCCTTCGCACCTGCGATCTCGCAGGTGCAACCAACTCCACCGCACCGGCGGTTTCCCTCAATTCCAGCCAAATTGCACATGCGCCCCCACTACCCGCTCATGCGGCTTCGCAGGTGCGGAATATCCATCGCACCTGCGGTTCCCAGCCAAGCCAAACCACACTCACACCTGAGACTCTCAAGCCGCACCTGCGGTCAAAGCCTCGCAGGTGCAGTTGCACCAGATGACAGCAGTTCAGCCCTTCTTCCAAGTTCACCTTTGATCCGTTAAACACCCGGAATCCACCCTAGGCCCTCGGGACCCCGTCCAATTATACCAACCTGTCCCAAAACATGACACGGACTTGCTCGAGCCCTCAAATCACATCAAACAGTGCCGAAATCACGAATCGAACTCAAATCCAATTCTTTAAGAACTTAGAATTTCAAACTTCTACATCCGATGTCGAAACCTAACACGTCCGATTGACCTCAAATTTTGTACACAAGTCATATTTAACATTACGGACCTGCTCCAACTTCCAGAATTGCATTCCGACCTAGATATCAAAACTTCCACTTCCGGCCAGATTTCCCAAAAATCTTCAAATTTCTTCATTTAGCCAAATGACTCCAAAATGACCTACGGACATCAAAATTCACTTCCGATCGCGCTCCCAACTCCAGAATCACCATACTGAGCTATTCCCAGACTCGGAATCCTAAATGGACATCAACCTCTCTGATATGCACTCCAACTCCAAATTCATGAAATCCTTCTAAAATGCTAACTTCCATAATGTACGCCGAAACGCTCCCGCGTTATCCAAAACCCGATCTGGACATACACCCAAGTCTGAAATCATCATACGAACCTGCTGGAACCTTCAAATCCTGATTCGGGGGTAGTTTGCTTAAAAATTCCAATCTTAGTTTATTTCTCCAACTTAAGTCTTCTGAAATGAGAATTTTCTTTCCAAATCAAATTCTAAACTTCCTGGATATCAACTCCGACCACACTCACGGGTCATAATACTTGAAACGGAGCTGCTCACGACTTCAAACTGCTGAGCAACGCGCTAGAGCTCAAAACGACTGATCGGATCGTTACAACTTTGGACATTTAAGGGAGGAGGTATTTCTTTGGAACTATTTTAATGCCATTTCATGCAAATACTTCATTCCTTTATGGTAATCTTCATCTTTGTTCTTCAAACTTTCCGTAGATTTTGCCAATTTTTATTACAAAACAGTAACAACAAAATTTCTTCAACCAAATCCAACGAGAATTATTATAAGCTTAACAACGTAAAAATTTTGTGGTTATAACGGTGCAAACTTTTCCAAGAACATCACACGGATTTTTTCCTACTCCAGATATGTTAAGTCCATCCCTTCTTTCTTTTTGGCATGATCCAAATTATACAGAAGAAACGAGCAAACGCACGGTTTACATAAATTACTCTATTCATAGAAATACTAGGGGTGTCTATATTCTTGATTCCCCATGTGAATTATTATTATCTTCTGTTCATGGGTCCCAGGAAAATACGTATTTGATAATGTTTATCCGAAAAACATATTGATTTTTATGGCGTTCCGAGAAACTTTTATTAATGTGTTTCTTATGCATTTCATACATTTATACATGTATATTGACCCATGACCAGATGGCGTTATATACTCGTATATATATATTATATTTATATGGGATATGGAATATGGGAAAAAGTTACGGGGTTATATACGCACCACCACCTGATCAGTAGGTATATGTTGATGATGTTGCTCACAGTGGCCGAGACGATTTGATGGCATGCCCTCAGTGGCTTGATTATGTTATGTACAACTATAACTATGCATGACACGACATTTATATGCATGTTCATGACATTATAAATGTTTCAGAATTTACAAAGTTATTCAGATTTACAGATAGATTTCTTTATTCTATGTTTCATATATGTCTTTTACGTAATGATTTCCATGCCTTACATACTCAGTACATTTTTCGTGTTGACGTCCTATTTCACGGGGCCTACGTTTCCTGACCGGAGGTGCAAGTAGGAAAGCTTACCCCCCCCCCCC
>ML379944.1:4536-16632 GCA_005239525.1 Nicotiana knightiana | reverse complement strand
TCCCCCCCCCCCCTCCTTAGGATCCTTAATCAGCGAGAGTTGGCGTGCTCTACTTGATCTGGAGCTGCTTTTGATTTTGGTACGATATATTTGTATATATACGTATGGGTATGACGTGGCTCAGTCCCATCTTTGTACAATTATATTTCTATTAGAGGTCTATAGACAGTTATGTATAGTTAGATAGTATGGGCCTTGTCGGCTATCAGTTATGGGTATATAGTTGTCTATAGCTGCCTTGCCGGCTCGCTCACTGTATTCTGCATATTTATATATATATATATATATATATGCCTTTTGGGAAAGTTTCCTTCATGTATGTTATTCTCGTAATTGAGCTGATGTTAATCAAGTTTATAGCTTAGACACATGCTTACGGGTGTTTGACAGGTAGGACTCGGGCACCCGTCGAGTGTTATCAGAGCAGTTCTGTCATGGCATTGTCTACAGACTATGTCTAGTAGAGTCTTGTTTATGGGTGCGTTGTGCACCACACTTATTGGCAGGAGGCTATCGGATATTTAGGATGGTTACTTTTCTTTCTAATCCAGATTATGCGATCGAACTGAGTTGTAAGTATCCACTCCTAACCTTTACCTTATTTATGTTTTTAGCGATGTCTGTTACTACTAGACAACAGGCGCAAGCTGCTAGCTCGGGTCAGAAGGCTACGAAAGTGTTAGAAAGAGATATAAATTACACTATGGAGTCAGACCCGTCAGAGATCAGGGTTTTTATTGAGGAGGATCCATCCGAGGATCCATATGACTCATACGTTTGAACTGTTTCGGCCACTACAGCAGCATATGGGGTGAGAGGAGTCTCGACCTCACCATGTCCCTTAGTTTCATTATCACAGTCCGTTGATCAGGATATGAGAGGAGTAATGCATGGATCGATCCAGCCGGGTTTCCCTTAGGCTCAAAACTATGTCAGGGTATTTGCGGACACCAGCTCTTCTGAGGTTCCAGATAGTCCACAGTCTTGGGAATCCGTCAATCAAGGTTCATCTGTGTATGTTATGGGATACGCAGAGGAAGAGGATAGTAGTCGGGCCAAGAGGAGGAAGGTAACCGACAAGGATATGAAGGTTCCACTTCGAAGTTTGTTTGACCAAGGTTCTCATATAGAACGAGGCAATGACCCTCTACTGTAGACTTCCTCCAGATGTCAGCTTTTGGTTGGTGAGTTCCACCGCTTCTTAGAGTACTACCAAGTCTGGATTCTGAATGTGTTAGGTTGTTTTATGAGGACGTAGGGAGATCCATCCCGACTTGTATATATACTATGGTTATGTTTACTTAGAGGTTTTGCAGACAGTATCATGTATATAGTTTTGGGTATGATATGTCTACGGCTTGGTCGACCCCTATGTATATAAACCTTTTTTTCTAGGTTAGTTATGCAAGTTATGTTTTAATATTGTTACCTATATATATGGATGTTTTTACAATCCATAGTCACGTACGTTGGCTCATGCCATAAGTTAATCGATGTAAACATGAGAAGAGATTATCTTTGAGATGATAATAAGTTAATCCTATTGATATTAAATGATACAAGAGTGTATAAGAGTGATTAACACGTATTAGAAGTTAAAAAAATCAAGGATGTTGTAACTCGTATTTTTGGGTAAACCTAGCTCTTTTGTGTTGCTGTTGGGCTGCATGTTTTACTACTGTATTGTGGAGTTTTGGAGGAGGAATGGTGTGGAAAAACACCATATAGATGTAGGGTTGTGGGCTGGTCATTCTTCGTAACATTTTCGGGTCGTTTGACACGACTACGGTGGTCGTCTTATGTATGAAGTTATTAGGTTGTGTGTGGACTATTTTGGGATGCTTAATTTGATTATTATTGATGTTGTTTCGGATGTTTGGTGATTGTTTTGACTTGTGTGAAGTCATATATATAGGGGAGGTGTTGTCCGTTTCATCGTAAAATAGGTTGTGGTCGATACACAATAGTTATGACGCTTAAATTATAATGATAGTGTCGTTTCTCTTATTGTAGACTAAGGAGTTGTGACAATTGCATAGATTGAGATTGGGGCAGTATATACAAGGTATATGAGGCTATCCCTTTCCTTCTTTTACACGACTCCGATTGTACATAATGCAATGAACGAGCTTCCAAAGATACTCTACTCTTAGAAGCTAGCAGTACTTACATTGTTTCCCTTCTTATGGAACAATTGATGTTAAGGTTTCTTATCTTATTCTTATGTTATCAATGTTTTTGGTACTTCCTGATTCTTATAAGATTCTCGATGAAGAGTTATCCCTAATGATGTGTACGGATAATATCGACCTTACGTCGGTCCAAAATGTTCAGAACATGATACCAATGAGTCCTGCCAGCATTATATATATATATATATATGTGTGTGTGTGTGTGTGTATATATATATATATGTATCTATTTTACTCTACCGAGTCGCACTATAGTCGGCCAGGTATGGCACCTATTGTGCAACCACTGATCAGTTGGGTTTACTGAGTCCTCTTTAAGGCCGGGTATGATATGATAATGATGATGCCCACAGAGGCGGATGTTGTTACGATAATGATGATGCCCACAGAGGGGGATGTTTTTAAAAGATTATGTGTATACATGTATCATGCATTTCATGTTACTGTCTCTTATAAGCACTCGGATGTTACAGGTTGTATCTTCTCTACCTCTCTTTACATTGTTGTTCATATTTATATTGACCTGCCTTACATACTCAGTACATTATTCGTACTGACGTCTTTTTTATTTGTGGACGCTGCATGTCGTGCTGCAGGTCTTGATAGACAGGTAGACGTAGTTCCCCTACCAGAGTAGGCTTTCCAGTTCAGCGGTTATAGGCGAGATCCCTCCTCCGTACATGCCGTGGTCTTGGTATGCATTTTTGGTTATAGATATTATGGGTATGCCGGGGCCCTGTTTCGACTATGTTGCATTACATATGCTTCTTTAGAGGCTCATAGACAGGTGTCGGCTCATGTATAGTTTGGTATGCCTTGTCGGATGATTTTTATTGTATAGTCTTTCATGGAAGAGTGGTAGTGCCTAACTTATATGTAGTTTCTTGACAGTCTTGTTATCCCATGTTATCTATGTTCATTCCATTAGCTATCATTTTTTGGTGTTCATAATCCATATCTACCACTTATATTGAATTTGTCAGCCCTTAAAGATAATAAGAAGATTAGATAAAATGTATGTTGGTGCTCGGCAAGTATGGCCTGGGTACTAGTCATGATCCTCCAGTTTGAGTCGTGACAAACTTGGTATCAGAGCAAGTCTGTCCTAGGGGTTGTCTATGAGTCGTGTCTTGATTATTGATGTGTAGTGCGCCACATTTATAATCAGGAGACTACATGACATCTAGGGTTGTTACCTTCTTCCTAAATCTAGATCGTGCGTAGTGTTGAGTCATTAGTGTTGTATCTAATATTAACCTTGTTTTCTTTCAGCGATGCCTTCGACTAGGAAGAAATCGATTAGTAGAAGAATTGATATAGCTGCGAGAGAGGGTACTAGTCAGGTGCCTCAAGCAAGAGTAGGCCAAAGTGAGGCTCAGAGTGAGATGCCATCTCATACCTCATCTACTCTGTCTCATCCATAGGATATTAGGAGGAACCCAGCACCACCAGTTCCTCCGTCTGGCCCTACAGAGCAGGATATGCAGAGTGCGGTGCAGTTGTTGCCTAGCTTGGTAGCTGCTCAAGCTCAGAGGCTGAATACCGGTGCTGTTGATAAACCAGATAGTACGAGAGTTCATGATTTTATTAATCTAGACCCTCCAGTGTTTACCAAATCAGACCCCAAGGAGGACCCACAGAATTTTATTGACCAGGTTCATCGTACACTACGGGTTCTGCATGCTACAGATATAGAGGCAGTAGAGTTGGCTTCATATCAGTTACGGGATTTAGCGGTTTTCTGGTATGATAGTTGGGGGAGATCCAGGGGTCTAAATGCCCCTCCAGCTGTGTGGAAGGAATTTTCTCAGGACTTTCTTCGTCACTATTTGCCCGTTGAGATACGACGAGCTAGAGTTGATAAGTTCTTGAACCTTAGACAAGGTAATATGAGTATGCGAGAGTATGGCATGCAGTTTGATTCTTTAGCAAGGTATGCTCCTCATATGGTGGATGAGATGAGCGATAGGGTGCATATGTTCGTGAACGGGTTGGGGCCACATCTGATAAATGAGTGCACAACAGCCTCTTTGATGGAGAGCATGGATATTTCCCATATTCAGGCTTATGCTTAGACCCTAGAGGATCGTAAGCGCCAGCAAAGGGCAGATAGGGAGCAGGATAGGGGCCAGCATAAGAGGGCGAGGTTTTTAAAGTATTCTCATGACTTCAGAGGTAGTGTTAGGCCCTAGTTTTTTGAGGAGTTCGGCTCCACCTGCAGCTAGTGCTCCTCTACAGTTTCAGAGGCCTCAGTATGATCGATTTACCTATTCTGGTCCAGGTCAGAGTTCACGAGCATCAGGCTCAAAATATCATAGGGATATTAGTCATACGAGACTCCCAACACCCCGTTGTGATTAGTGTGGCAAGGCCCACTTTGGACTGTGCCGTCGAGTTTTGATGCGTGCTACTCTTGCGGACAACCTGGCCATATGAAGCGGGATTGTCCTAATTGAGAAGGTGGTGGTATGGCTCAGCCAACTGGATCTGTGTCTGGTTTTCCTCACTAGTTCGACTTCCAGCACGGGGTTTTCAGCAGTCGCTAGGTCGTTCTAGAGGTAGAGGTGCAGTGCCGAGTTTGAGTGGTGCTCAAAATTGAACCTATGCTCTAGTAGGTCGACAGGATCTCGAGTTGTCTCAGGATGTTGTTACACTTATATTGTCTGCGTTTTCTTACGATGTATATGCGTTGATTGATCCGGGATATACATTATCATATGTTACACATTTTGTGGCTAATAATTTTGGCGTTGAACCTGAATTGATAAGTAAACCACTTGTTGTATCTACTCCGATAGGAGATTCTGTGATTGCTAGAAGGGTATATAAAGGTTGCACAGTGATGATTTGTAGTCGTCAAACCTTGGCGAATTTATTTGAATTAGAAATGGTTGATTTCGACGTGATAATGGGAATGAACCGGTTGGCCTCATGCTATGAAAATGTTGATTGTCGTACGAAGATGGTTAGGTTTCAATTTCCTAATGAACCCGTCATCGAATGGAAAGGGCACATTGCTACGCCGAAAGGTAGGTTTATTTCCTATCTTAAGGCAAGGAAGATGATCTCAAAAGGGTGAATTTATCATCTTGTTCGCGTTAGGGATGCGGAGACAAAGCTGCCTACTCTACAATCAATCCCCGTGGTCAATGAGTTTCCATATGTTTTCCCAGATGAACTTCCAGGCCTTCCACCTAAAAGGGAGATTGAGTTTAGCATTGATGTATTGCCTGACACTCAACCCATATCTATTCCTCCATATAGGATGGCCCCGGCAGAGTTGCGTGAGTTGAAGGCGCAGTTGTAAGACTTGCTGGATAAGGGCTTCATTAGGCCTAGCACTTCACCTTGGGGTGCACCAGTCCTGTTCGTGCGGAAGAAAGACGGGTCGTTACGGATATGTATCGACTATCGACGGTTGAATAAGTTTACTATAAAGAACAAGTATCCACTTCCAAGGATTGACGACCTGTTTGACCAACTCCAGGGTGCCAAGTATTTTTCCAAGATTGACTTACGTTCAGGGTATCGTCAGGTGAGGGTTAAGGAGAAGGATATTCCAAAGACGGCCTTCCGAACAAGATATGGGCACTTTGAGTTCTTGGTGATGTCGTTTGGGCTATCAAATTCCCCAGCAACTTTTATGGATCTCATGACTACTGTATTTAGGCCCTATCTTGATGTGTTCGTGATCGTATTCATTGATGATATTTTGGTGTATTCTCGTTCGCAGGCAGAACATGCGGGCCACTTGCAGATAGTATTACAGACGCTTCAGGATCGTAAGTTATATGCTAAGCTCTCCAAATGTGAATTTTAGTTGAACTCAGTAGCATTCCATGGCCATGTGATATCTAACGAGGGTATTAGTGTCGACACTCAAAAGATCGATGCAGTAAAGAATTGGCCGAGACCTACAACACCATCAGAAGTCTGCATCTTCCTTGGGCTAGTAGGATATTATAGGCGATTTGTAGAAGGGTTTTCCTCTATATAATTACCATTGACTAGGTTAACACAGAAATCTACTAAGTTCCAGTGGTCTGACGCTTGTGAACGAAGTTTTCAGGAGTTAAAGAATCGATTGACATCTGCGCCAGTACTCACTCTCCCAGAAGGAACAGAAAGTTATGTGGTATATTATGATGCCTCAGGTATAGGTTTGGGGTGCATATTGATGCAACATGGGAAGGTGATTGCTTATGCATTAAGACAATTGACGAAGCATGAAAAGAATTACCCGAACCCATGATTTGGAATTGCCTGCAGTAATATCTGATTTGAAGATATGGCGGCACTACTTATACGGCGTCTATGTTTACATCTACACAGATCACAAGAGCTTACAACACATCTTCAAGCAGAAGGAGTTGAATTTGAGGCAGTGTAGGTGGCTTGAATTACTAAAATATTACGATGTCAAAATATTGTACCATCCCGGTAAAGCCAATGTTGTGGCAGACGCTCTCAGTCGTAAGTCAATAGGAAGCTTAGTACACATTGAGTCAAGTAGACAGGGGTTGACTAATGAGCTTCATCAGCTAGAGAATATGAGAATTAGATTGTTAGACTCTGATGAAGGAGGGGTTACTGTACAGAATACATCAGAATCATCTTTGGCAGCCGAGGTAAAAGCACGGCAATATGAAGATCCTACCTTAGTACGATTGAGAGAGAGCATTTAACAGTGTAAAATTACGGCTTTTGAGATCAGAGCAGATGGGGCACTAAGATACCAGGGTTGGTTATGTGTGCCGGATGTGGCAGGGTTGAGAGAGAAGATTATGATTGAGATTCATCAATCCCGATATTCCATCCATCCCGGCTCGACAAAGATGTATCATGACGTTAAGTAGCAGTATTGGTGGGATAACATGAAGAAGTCTATTGCAGAATTTGTAGCCCAGTGTCCTAATTGTAAACAAGTAAAAATTTGAACATCAGAAACCTAGTGGATTGCTTCAAAATATAGAGATTCCGACCTGGAAATGGGAGGTGATTAATATGGACTTCATTATTGGATTGCCTCGCCCTTATCATAAGTTTGACTCCACATGGGTGATAGTTGATCGACTTACAAAATGTGCCCATTTTCTGCCAGTTAAGACAACTTACACAGCTAAAGATTATGCAAAGTTGTATATCAAGGAGATTGTTAGGCTTCATGGTGTATCGATATCTATTATATCAGACCGAGGAGCGCAATTTGCGGCTAACTTTTGGAGGTCTTTTCAGAAGGGTTTAGGAACACAAGTGAATCTCAGCACTGTATTCCATCCACAGACTGACGGACAAGCTGAACGTATCATTCAAACACTTGAAGATATGCTACGAGCATGTGTCCTGGATTTCAAGGGGAATTGGGATGACCATCTTCCACTTATAGAATTTTCCTACAATAATGGCTATCATTCCAGTATTAAAATGGCCCCCTACGAGGCACTATAGGGGAGGAGATGTAGCTCACCACTTGGATGGTTCGAAGTCGGTGAAACAGAACTATATGGGCCAGATTTGATTCACCAAGCCATTGAGAAGGTGAAACTGATACAAGAGCATCTAAGGACGGCACAAAGCAGGCAAAAGTCTTATTCTGATGTCTGACGTCGTGATTTGGAGTTCGAGGTTGGTGATTGGTGGTCGTCTTATGTATGAAGTTATTAGGTTGTGTGTGAACTATTTTGGGATGCTCAATTTGATTATTATTGATGTTGTTTGGTGATTGTTTTGAATTGTGTGAAGTCACATATATAGGGGAGGTGCTGTCTGTTTCATCGTAAAATAGGTTATGGTCGATACACAATAGTTATGACGCTTAAATAATAACGATAGTGTCGTTTCTCTTATTGTAGACTAAGGAGCCGTGACAATTGCATAGCTTGGGGGAGTATATACAAGGTATGTGAGACTATCCCTTTCCTTCTTTTGCACGACTCTGATTGTATATAATGCAATGAACTAGCTTCCAAAGATACTCTACTCCTAGAAGCTAGTAGTACTTACATTGTTTCCCTTCTTATGGAACAATTGATGTTAAGGTTTCTTCTCTTATTCTTATGTTATCATTGGTGTTGGTACTTCCTGATTCTTATAAGATTCTCGATGAAAAGTTAGCCCTAATGATGTGTACGGAGAGTATCGACCTTACGTCGCTCCGAAATGTTCAGAACATGATTCCAATGAGTCCTGCATGCATTATATATATATATATACATATATATATGTGTATATATATATATATATATATGTATCTATTTTACTATACCGAGCCGCACGATAGTCGGCCAGGTATGGCACCTATTGTGCAACCACTAATCAGTTGGGTTTACCGAGTCCTCTTTGAGGCTGGGTATGATATGATGATGATGATGCCTACAAAGGCGGATGTTGACACGATAATGATGATGCCCAAAGAGCCGGATGTTTTTAAAAGATTATGTGTATACATGTATCATGCATTTCATGTTACTGTCTCCTTGAAGCACTCAGATGTTACAGGTTGTATCTTCTCTACCACTCTTTACATTATTGGTCATATTGGTATTGACCTGCCTTACATACTCAGTACATTATTCGTACTGACGTCTTTTTTATTTGTGGACGCTGCATGCCGTGTTGCAGGTCCTGATAAATAGGTAGACGCAGTTCCCCCACCAAAGTACGCTTTCCATTTCAGGGTTATAGGCGAGATCCCTTCTCCGGACTTGCCGTGGTCTTGGTATGCATTTTTGGTTATAGATATTATGGGTATGTCGGGGCCCTGTTCTGACTATGTTGCATTACTTATGCTCCTTTAGAGGCTCATAGACATGTGTCAGGTTATGTTGCATTATTTATGTTCCTGATTTTTGTTGTATAGTTGGGTCGTGACAGATGTGGCCCGAAATGGCTTGTGATAGATTTGATAAAAAACAAGGATAAGGTGCGTGGTGTTCGGTTGGGTAGAACTTGATATTATAATGGTTATGGATTGGTTGGCCTTTTGTTATGCTAACATCAAGTGTAGATCAAAAATGGTTTGATTTCAGTTCCTATGAGAGCCTGTTTTAGAAGGGAAGGGTAATACGGCATCGCCAAAAGGTAAATTTATCTACTATCTCAAGGCAAGGAAGATGACCAGAAAGGACTATATTTATCATTGAGTTCGTGTTTGGGATGTGGAAGTACAGTTACCAACCATTCAGTCCTTCTCTGTGGTTAATGAGTTTCCTGATGAACTTTAGGGTCTTCCGCCAGAGCAAGAAATTGAGTTGTTATTGACCTACTACCAGATACGCATCCAATATATATTCCTCCCTGTAGAATGGCCCCCGCATAATTAAAAGAGTTGAAGGAACAACTAAAGGATTTTCTTGAAAAAGGCTTTATCAAACCTAGTACATCACCATAGGGAGCACCTGTGTTATTTGTGAGGAAGAAATATGGTTCCTTATGGATATGTATTGATTATAGACAGTAGAATAAGTACCCCGCTCCAGAGGATTGATGATTTATTTGATCAGATGCAAGGTTCCAAGTATTTTTCAAAGATATACTTGAGGTACGGGTACCATCAGGTAAGGGTTAAAGCGGAAGATATCTAAATACAGCATTCAGGACTAGATACGGGCACTTTGAATTTCGTGTTATGTCATTTGGTTTGACCAATGCCCTAGCAGTATTCATGGATTTCATGAACCGTGTGTTCAGACCCTTTTTAGATATGTTCATAATTGTATTTATCAATGATATATATTGGTATATTCTCGTTCAGAGGCTGAGCATACAGATCACTTACGTACTTTGCTCGCAGTTCTACAAAAAGGGAAGTTGTATGCAAAAATTCTCTAAATGTGAATTCTGGTTAAACTCTGTAACTTTCCTTGGGAATATCATTTCGGGTGAAGGCATCCGGGTGGATACATGAAAGATTGAGGCAGTAAAGACTTGGCCTAGACCCACAGCACCGACGGAGGTTCGTAGCTTCTCCGTTTGGCAAGTTATTACAGGAAACTTGTAATGGAATTTTCTTTTCTTTTAGCACCTTTGACCAAAGTGGTATTTGGTGTCTCGCTTGATGTTCTGGAATAACATAAGGAAATCTCCGGTGTGAGCAAGTTGAAGGAAGTTTACTAATAAGTATAAATAGATATGTGTAGGTCGCAAGCTAAAGTATGGTAGAGCAACAAGGTTTTAGAAAGATAAGAGGAAGGATAAAAAAAAGATGAGTGAAAAGGTGACAAGAATGGATAAATCCTTGGGGTTAAGCTCACAAGAGAGCTGATGATTTCTCCAAATTATAAAAGGCTCAGTATAGCCTGAATGAACTCAAAGGAGTCTAAGACTAGTAGCATTTAGAATGAATGAAATGCTGCTCTGGTAGTGGAATAAGGGCGTAATTGTGATAGATAAAGGATGAAGTTTGGGCCTTCGAATAGGGGAATTTCATGAATTGTAAAATGTTAGAATATCCATGTAAGTTAACTCAGAAGGGAGCTAAGTCTCAAAGGACCGATGCTTGCGAATGGAGTTTCCAAGCATTGAAGGATAGATTAACTTCAGCACTGGTTCTAACGATCCCGGACAGACGGACATGTTGTGCATACTATTCAGACACTTGAAGATATGTTAACGGCTTATGTAATAGACTTCAAGGGTAGCTGGGATGATCATATGCCGCTTATCGAGTTCGCATATATTAATAGCTATCATTCTAGTATTCAGATAGCTCCATATGAAGCTCTTTACGGATGGAAGTGCAGGTCACCTATATGGTGGTTCGATGTTGGGGAAACTACGTTAGTAGGACCAGAAGGTACAACAGGCAATCGAGAAAATTAAGCTTATACAGGAAAGGCTATTAGCAACTCAAAGTCATCAAAAGTCTCATGCGGATAATCGATGGCGAAACTTGGAATTTCAGGTTGACGATTAGGTATTCCTAAAGGTATCACCGATGAAAGGCTTTATGAGGTTCGGAAAAAGGGGAAAACTTAGCCCTCGGTACATTGGACCATATAAGATCAAACGCAAGGTAGGGCGGTAGCATATGAGTTAGACTTACCTTCAGACTTAGAGTGTGTACATCTAGTCTTTTATGTGTCTATGCTCCGTAAATGTATCAGAGATCCTTCCAGATCGTGTCAGTTGAAAACATTCAGGTCACAGAGTATCTATCATATGAAGAAACTCCCATTGCTATATTAGACAGACAGGTTCGGAGGTTGAGAACTAAAGTACTTTGGAGAAACAACAATGTGGAAGAAATGACTTGGGAGGCCGAGGAAGACATGAAGTCTAGATATCCCTACTTATTTTCTCCTCCAGAGAAGGGTCCCACTGAGACATCATAACCTTAAGGTATGATGCGAGACTAAAATGCATAGTTTAACATGTGATATACCTTACATTTGAGGTGCATTAATGATAAAAATACACTTGTTTTATGCTTAATAGAGTTTATTTTATGTGTAGGTGAATTGGAGATGGAAACGGAGCTAAAGGGATGCAATTACGTCGAAAAATACGCGAAAGGAGACACCCGGGCGATAGCCGGGCGACAGAGCCCTATAGCCTGACCTTCCCTGGCGTTAGCCAGGCCTTAGGGCTGAAACATCAGCCCTACCCTGGCGTTAGCCAGGCGTTAGGGCTGAAATGCCAGCCCTAGCANCCAAGGGCTTTTAATTGAACCGGGTGTAGGTAGTTTTTAATTTTTAGGAGTAGAAATCATATGGATAAGGGATTAATAGTAGCAATATCTCGAAACGTGCTAATTCCTTGAGAATAGTCAGTACTTTTGGTTTTGACGCTTAGGCTCAATTTTTGACTCCAGGATAAATACCTTAAATCAGGAATTCTTAAGATTTGCTTAACTGCTTTGACTGGAGTGTCGTGATAAATCTAATCCTGAGTGAGTTATGTGCCA
>ML379939.1:17942-68668 GCA_005239525.1 Nicotiana knightiana | reverse complement strand
AGAGAAATTGAAAATGAGAGAGTCTTGTTAGTGAAAACTCGCAAAGAGCACTACAAAGCGACAATAAGAAGAGAAGTGAGAGAGGTTAGTTGGTGAAAACTCGCAAAGGGCTCCACTAATCGAAAAGGATAATGGATCACTATAGACACAGTCCGTGGCAAGGTTTCTAGATCTCGAGGTGATAGTTGTGATGAATTTCTTAGAGTCGGACGGTTTACACGGATCAGGCATCCAGTCCAAATGGCATGTCATGTTCATTGAAGTCCGCATGCACTCCAGATAAGTACTTCTTTCCTTTCCCCGAAAGGGACAACTTTTGTGTAAATTCGTTGTCCATCCTATCATTTATTTTTCGTTTGAATCCCTTCGGTCTAACTCTGTCCCGAAACTAAGGCAAAGAAAAGATGGCCAGACTGATTTACAGGGCTCTCATTGACACGGGCTAATATGCAAAAGGCACCCAGAATCGTTAGGGGCATCGAGTCGATCCCGACTGGCCGAAGCGGTCGATACTTCAAACTTAAAGCCGTGAAAGGAGGAATCAAATTGAAGTGCATGTGAGGGCGATTGAAGTTGAAAGATTGAGCCCCGCATGGCTAACCATCTTGGCAAGTTAAAGCCGAAATATTCCAAATGACCTACAGTTACAGTTGGAAGAAAAGTCAGAAATGAAAAGCCAATAAAGGTGAAATAAAGTTGGAAAGATTAAGTCCCACACGACTAACCGTCGCAGCAGAATTTGAGGGGCCAAAACTCGTCCCCAATACTCTGAAAATCCAAAAAGAAAGTGAAAAGCCCACAAAGGAAAAATAAAATGTTGGTTCCCACGTGACCGATCGCCATGGTGAAAGCTGGAAAGCCAAGGCCCCCGGGATTAGAGATGAAACCCAATCCACAGCAAGCAAACAAGCAAGCAAGTGATTGAGATCTCCATCAAAAAACTGAGATCAAGCAGCTGAAAATCAAGGCCGCAAAACCAACCACCGTTTCAAACTAACAAATTGTTCTTTGATTGAAAATAGGAAACAAGAAACAGGTGCAAAAGGAACCGTGCAAAAGGCAGATGCAATAAAGAGGAATTGTGCAAGAGCTAGAAGGAACTCTGTAGCACTGACTCCAAAGAAAGGGAAGTTTCCTCCAAAAATCTTTTCCCACGTATATAAAAAAAAAAAAGAAGTTGAATATGATGCGACCTTAAAAGTAGCATAGAGTCCTCAACCCCTGGCCAAACATTTTACAACCAAGGATACCCCAGTCCTCAGTTGATGCCAACATAGGGTCTCGCACGCAAGCAGACACCGGCATAACCTGGTGATCTCTTCCTCCTGACAATAGCATAACCTATTGATCACTTCCATACACTGGCATAACCCAGTGATCTCTTCTTCAGGCAACAACATAACCTGTTGACCTCCCCGAACACTGGCATAACCCGGTGATCCTCCTGACAACAGCATAACCTGTTGATCACTTCCAGACACTGGCTTAACCCATTGATCTCTTTTTCAGGCAACAGCATAACCTGTTGACCTCCCCGAACACCGGCATAACCCGGTGATCTTCCGGACAACAGGATAACCTGTTGATCACTTCCAGCACTGGCATAAACTAGTGATCCCTTTTCAGGCAACAACATAACCTGTTGACCTCCCAAGACACCGGCATAACCCGGTGATCCTCCTGACAACAGCATAACTTGTTGATTACTTCCAGACACTGGCATAACCTAGTGATCTCTTTTTCAGGCAACAACATAACCTGTTGACCTCCCCGGACACCGGCATAACCCGTTGATCCTTCTGACAACAGCATAACCTATTGATCATCTTCCAAACACTGCCATAACCCAGCGATCTCGTTCTCAGGTGACAACATAACCTGTTGACCTTTAGACACCGGCATAACCTGGTGATCTTTTCTTGACGGCAACAAAACCTGTCGATATTTTCCAACATAGGGTCTTCAATCCCTAGTAGATTTTACTTTTAGGCATAGGGTATCCACTCCCTAGTCTACAATAACTCCGGGTGCACTACTCTCGGCCTTTCGTCGCTTTCAATAATAAAGTAGTATAGATTTTCTTGCAATAACTCACAAAATTTCCCTAGCGAAAATTGGGGCCGAAATTTTGTTCGTTTGTTTTGATTTTGTGCAGATTACGTTTCTAGAACATTGGAACTCGAGATAGACCAAAAGAAGAAGTTTCGATGCAAAATAACAAAACAAAAAGAAGAAAGAGAAGATTGAATCCAAAAGTGCAGATATGGAGAAGATATGGACTATTCAGGATAAGATTGAAGTCATCCGTTCGGTATATCCTGCCTTGGTCGGAAAAGCGAAGAGATGAAACCAACACCTGTGGCTAACAAACATCAAGATCCAGGTTAGAGTTAGCAGAAGGTTAACACTCAAGAACAAGTCTTAGATAGGAATCTTGTAACTAGCAGCTGATAGGTTTAATTGGTCTGTCGTTTTGTTTACTTTGGTTGTAACAAGGAGATCCGTAGTAGTAACAGCAAAAACCGCAGTGAAACCACAATTACTCGGTAGTCCCAACTACCAAAACTTCCAGAACTACACTGACCTAATTCCCTCATAACCAAGGATATGTGGGCAACCTTTGAAGCAGGGTTCGGTCAAACTTTTCAAAAACGCTTCACAATGGAACATATGAATAGGTAAAAGTCGGTTATTGCTGCTCATTTTGTCTTTACTCAAAAACTCTTCGTGTTTCCGAGCAAAGAGGGGCAGCTGTGAGCATATGATTTTTGCTCGCCGTATCGTCCTATAAAAATCCCAACAAATCAATGGATTTTATGAATTTTGTTGATTTTTCGGTAATTAATTGTGAATTACTTGCATTGTTTGCAGATCCATAATTCATCTTTCAAAATTATTAAAAATTTCACATTAATATTATCAAGGAATTATGAAGTTATTATTTATAATTAATTAAATAATAGACGAATGACGAGTATTTAACGTAATGTAGTTTTTGATAACTAAATATTATAAAAATTAATCATTTTTATTCGATAAATCATAGATTTAATTAAGAATATATAATTGGTTATTTTATTCTTAATTAATATGTAAATAGATGAAAAATAAGCTTTAAAATTAATTGCTAACATTTGTTGGATTAAATTAGATTTGGACTTATTTAGGTTCTTTAGTTAATTGAGAAAAAAAGCCAATTTCGGACCTGGGCTTGAAACTACCCAGGCCCAAACCCAATCCCTACAAACGAACAACCCAGCCCAAATCCCTTACACCCGGCCTGCCCCAACCTAACCAAAACGACACCGTTTTAGGCCAAGTCCAATCCCAGCCATTGATCTATCTTTGATCCAACGGCTGGGAACTGACCACCCTTTTAATATTTAAATGTCCAAGCCCCACCCCATACCCTCATTTAACCAAAGTCCAACCCCCACACCAAAACCCTAGCCGCCCCCATCCCCTTCGTCTCTCTCAACCTGGCTAACCCAAACCTTAGCCGCCCCAGAATCCCACCGTCGTCCGGCCACCAGACCTCCTCCAATCAACCCCAACATCCTACCAAACGACCACCATCGTCCCCTCTATCACCTCCCGCTATTAACTTTCCTAAAAAACCAATCGATTTGCCTGGGTTTCAGATCTAAAAATCTGAAAACCCCAAAATTACTCCTCTGCCAATTCAAGGACAACCAATGGTTCAGACCTTCATAGGTCGATTGCTTTTAACTACAGCAATCGATTCATGAAGGTTTGATTCATTTTTCAAACCCCACTAGATCCGGTAAGGTCCAACGACCCTCTTTCTCTTTCCCGGCCAAAAAAACCCGTTTACGGGTATCCCCCCTTCCTCTTCTAACTGTTTTTGTGCTATTAGCATGAACATGTCATGATTTAATTATTTTTGGTGTATCGGTGTGTAGATCTTGTGTTTTCTTTCATTGCTTTCTCCCACCTATGTATATTTCTTCCTCATCGTTTCAATTTAAGCTCTAAATGTATTTCATGACATTCATATCTTGATTTTTTGTTCTCGTCAATTAAGTAATTAGGTTTCCCTGCTTAACCATATTTCCTAATTTAGGTTTCGTCATTGTCTGCATGTATGACTTTTCTTTCTTGATTCGCATTACCTTGGATTTCGATTGATTTAGTATTTAACATGTTATGCAATTCCGGACTGTTTTGGCAACCATGTTTAATCATTTAGGTTTTCCTGTTAATCACCATTAATTTACTAAAGGTTCTACTTGTTAATATTAATAGTTAGCTTTATTGATTCATGCTTAGTTTTTCAGATTGCCTTCACTGTCGCTACTTTCCACCTTCAATTGATTGATTACTCTAATTCGTCTTCTGATTTTAGTATAATCTGAGGGTTAATCATCCACCCAGATTAATCGATTAAATAATAGTTTAATAAGACAATTATACACGACTAATTAAGTATACATTTGAACTAAATAATAGTATAATTGACCTAAGTCTAAGAAGTTTAACCTAATTTATCTAAAGTAGTTAATTAATCTGAAATTAATCAACCCTTGATAAAGCAACAAAAGTTTAGCTATTAATTAATTAAATTAGAATAGATTTACTTATTACCTAGTTATTAACCTAACTAACTTTCTTTAATCAAACTAAGATCTTAGAATGATCAAAATAGGTTAAAGTTCAACTATATAGAATTAATCACTCAATTGACTAGAGTTAATAGATAAGCCTAATTGCACCTAATGAAATTGTTTAAACCAATTAATTCAATTAACTACTGATTTTAATTCAAATGTTAGTCAACTTGAGTAAATTAATTAGGCAATAAGGAATTAGTCACACTTAACTAGTAGACCTAATTTAAAAAAAAAATCATCTAACAACGTAGTTGATCTAAGTCCTAGATAACTAGTTAAGATCAATTATTCAATTAGGTAAAGAACAAATGATTCACTTAGTCTCACCCTTAAGTAATTTCAACTTCTAGTAACTAACTTAAATCAATTTCATTAACACTAGTACTAATTTAAAATATTAAGTTAATCAACCTACTAACTTAACATTATTCCTTGACTAATAAAAGAGTAATTCTAGGATGTCCTAAGGGTTAGTATAGGATTTTTAATTGAGGAATCTTGGGTGTAACAACCCAAGAACCTTCTAGAATAAGAAAGTATCAAGAAATCAGATATTTTAGGGTTAAAATAGTAATTTCTAAAAGGGGAATAAGGGCTGGAATGTTCTGAAAATAGGCAGCTGTCCAAAAAGGATAAGGGTGACAGCTGCATTTGTACTATTTCCAGCTTATTCGATAAGGAATATGCTGAGCACATCCTATCCCAAATGGCCCTATATATACACACACTTTTTACCACCAACGAACTCTTCTTTTTTTGAACTTTTTTGACTACTGAAAAATACAACTCTTTTGACTGTTAAAAGACCTGGAAATACAGATAGCTTCTTTGGAGAAAGTTCTCTGCATAGATTTTACCAAAATTGTTACACACACTTGGACATAATCTTTCACCTCTGAAAAAACATAAACAAAAATGGACTGCAGTAGGAGTGTAAAAACAATCTGAACTTAGTCTATCTTGTAGATGTGGTCTTCTTTCCTAAAGGACCTGGTTTTGTTGCTGTCTTTATTCAATCATTTGGTATTCAAATATCCTTTTCTGGATTTCTTTACTGTGGTTTTCTTGCTATTCGTGGGTGCTGTTTTGTTGCTGCTGGGTTTCTCTTCCTTATGCTGATTTCCATCTGCCTGACCTTTATTTGGTCAGGTTCCTTTTGTTATCTTGCTATTAAAGATATGTAAAGCTGAGTAGTGTTTTATGAAATATAAAGATCTGAAATCTACTGTCTTTCCTCCATGAATCTGTATTCTTATTTGTTTAAACTTATTCATGTATAAACTTATGTGACAAAGTTGTGATACATGTATATAGAGTATTGCATTATGTTTGTTTAGTTTCTAAATCTCTGAACTTCATATAAGTCTGCTTCAATTTAAAACTGTCTTTTACATGACTGTGTAATCAAGGGTTTGTTGGAAAACAGCATCAAAGGGTAATGAACTTAACCTTTAATGGTTAAGTTCATCCTATAAAGATGCTTAAATATTGGTTTGGTTCAAGCCTAAGAAATCTAGATATTTTTATGAAAGAGCACTAGGGTAGATTAATTTGACCCTCTATAATGGTCGAATTCACCCCATATTAGGTGCTTAAATAGTAGCTTACCACCCTTTAAGGGTACAAAAATGGGTAATCAAAAGGGCTATAGAGTAAAGAATATGAACCCTCATATGGTCTGATTCAGTCTCTAAAAAGCCAAGAATAGTAAAAAAAAATGTTCAAAGGAATGCTATTTGAAGTACTGCTATGGTTGTTAGAAATGTCAAGTAAGTTTGTATCACTGGGTTTGAATCAGACTCTTCTTCATAGTCAGATTCAATCTAAGAAAAATACATAAAACCTGTTGCTTTTCTTCCTGCTCAACCTGTGATCACTTATCAAAATCTGGTTGTCTCTCCATGTGAGATTATAATAGCAGAATTATCTGCTAGAGGCTTCTATGATTAATAGCATATCCTTGAAGTTATAGTAGATTCATTTAGCTAGTATTAAAGGGGTAGTGAATCTGACCTTTTATAATGGTCAAATTCCCCCCATATTTTAGATACTTAGAGAGTAGTTTATCACCCTACAAGGGTACAGAAGTGAGGTCAGTCAAAAAGGCTCTAGAGTATGGAATTTGAACCTCCCAAATGGTTAGGTTCACTCTTTCAACATGCCTAAATGATCAAGATAAGGAATTAATAGGACTAAAGGTCCCAAGTAAAAAAAAAGAAAAAGATGAATGACAAGTCCAGAGGTGAATTGGTCCTTTTATGACCATATTCACCCTGAGAAAGTGCATAAACAATTCTGCCGGGTAATATGGTTTGAGCACAAGCATTATCAGAACTAAAATTGACCTTCTCATGGTCAGTTTGGTTTTGATAGTTGCACTACACTCAAACAAATGGGGTGTTCTTACAGATTCCAAAGAGAAGACTCAAACGTAAGGCTTCAAAAGAGCTTGAGTCAGCAAATTGTTTAGAATTTTATTTTTTTTAGTTTCTTTCATTCTGGGAAGTGTATAGTGGCAGTCAAGTTATAACCCCCCCCCCCTCCCTGTATTTCTTGGGCTTTCATTGTGATGTAATTTAAAGACTGGACTGTATTATATTATTATGGATAACTTGGGTATATAGAAATGGGCCAGGTTATTAAACACAACATGTCAAGGCTTGAATTATCCTGAACCCCAGGCTATTGAGCATAAGGGATATCGAAGCCCTCTAAGATTCAATGTTATACCATTCTGTTTGGAATTCGAAGTTTATTTGGTATAGCTTGTAGAAAAAATGTAAATATCTTTAAGTCTCACATGACCCTTCTACTGAATTTAAGCTGCATTTTACAGTGATTACATATGTTAGGCATTTGACTACTAGGGTTCAATTGAGATTAAAAACTATCTTCAAAAACTCGTGTAATTTGGTATTAAAACTGATCTGTCTGAAATTCCAGATTTCATTGTGAAAAAAAAACCGGCATTGTTGAAAGTCCCATGATTTACTTATTCTGAACCTGATAAATTTGGGATATATATGTATAGTCTTCCCAAACAGTATTTCTCTAGTAATTAAAAAATAATGATAATATTAAGCGTGCAAATTCGTTTCTGATTGTCTTTCAAGAGCCATGAATTCATATTTCTGTTTGTATCCTTGATTTCCTTAATTTTATTTAGTTGAATTATACATATCGCTTCTTTCATAAATGGCACATAGTAGATTTGACCAAAATGGGTGATTTTTAAATTGGGCTAAAATATGGCCATAGCCCAAGCATTCGTCTTTAGATTAGTGAACTTTGTTTTAGACAATCTTCTACATATCTTTTAGGTTAAAAATACATATTTAGATTGAAATTTAGTAAAAATGAAGTATGACTTCAAACGACCATAACCTACACTCGGGAGTGGCAACTCATGCCCCCGACCCTCAACTCCAAACATTAACAAAACGTGCATAGAACCCACAGGTGCATTTTATGTGACGTGTTTGTCATGTGCTCAAAAACAACAAGTGCACGCCATTATAACTTGTCCGAAATAAATCCATAAATATCCTAATCAATCTTAGAATTAAAAGCTCTTGCGAAAAATAGAAAACTCAAGCTTCGCCACGAACGGGCATTATAAAATTGTCACAACCATAGTCTTGACTACGTAATCTACACGAGGGTGCGACAACTCATGTCCCCGTCTTCAACTTCAAACTATAATAAAAATCACATATTATAATTATGGGTGCATTTCATGTGGCGTAGTTATAATATGTCCCAAAAACAAATAAGTGCACGACATCGTGACTTATTTCAAGATAAATCCATAAATACTAAAAGCGTTTAAAAATTAAACGGTTAAATTCAATAGGCAAAAATATGTAAATAATTAGATAATTATTCCAATTATTAATAGTTAAGAGACCGTGCTAGAACCACGGAATTCGGGAGTTCTTAACACCTTCTCCCGGGTTAACAGAATTCCTTACTCGGATTTCTGGTCGTAGACAAATTAAAACAGAGTCAAAATTTCCTCGGTTTGGGATTTTTAAATAACACGGTGTCCCGGAGCATCGTCAAAAATCCGGGTGGCGACTCTGAAATAAACAAATAAATCCCAAATCCGAATAATGTCACTTAAAGTGGAAAGACTCCCTTATTACCCCTCACTAATCGTGGGGGTAAGGAAAAAGGGAGGTGTGACATAGATCAACTCTGCACCGCCTCCGCCTTCTTCGGATCTACTTTGATCCCATCACAAGACACTATGTGGCCCAAGAATGCCATTGAATCAAACCAGAACTCACACTTAGAGAATTTCACATAAAACCTCTTCTCCCTTAAAGTCTGAAGCACGGTCCTCAAGTGCTGCTCATGATCTTCCCATGATCGGGAATACACCAGAATGTCGTCAATAAACACAATGATGAAGGGAACAAGGTAAGTTCAGAACACACTGTGCATCTAATGCATAAAAGCTGCTGAGGCATTGGTCAGCCCAAATGACATGACAAGAAACTCATAGTGACCGTATCCGGTCTTCAAGGCAGTCTTCGGGATGTCCGACTCCCGAATATTCAGCTGATGATAGCCAGATCGCAAGTCAATCTTGGAGAATACTCTAGAACCCTGTAGCTGGTCTAATAAATCATCAATGCGAGGCAAATGATACATGTTCTTCACTGTAACCTTGTTCAGCTGCCGATAATCAATACACATACGCATAGAACCATCTTTTTTCTTCACAAATAATATCGGAGCACCCCAAGGTGATACACTGGGTCTGATGAAACCCTTATCAAGCAACTCTTGTAACTGCTTCTTCAACTCCTTCAACTTAGGAGGAGCCATATGGTAAGGAGGAATAGAAATGGGCTGAGTGCCTGGCAACAAATCAATGCTGAAATCAATATCTCTGTCGGGCGGCATACCCGGAATATCAGCTAGGAATACATCAGGAAAGTCCCTCACTACTGGGACTGACTCAACTGGAGGGGTATCAACACTGACATCTCTCACGTAGGCCAAATACACATCACACCCCTTCTGAACCATCCGCGATGAAATAAACCTACGGGGAGTATACACTAAGGTACCTCTCCACTCTAATCTCGGAAAGCCTGGCATTTCCAGTGTCACGATCTTAGCGTGACAATCAAGAATATCATAATAGGGAAACAACCAGTCAATGCCCAAGATAACATCGAATTCTACCATGCTGAGTAATAACAAATCATCACTGATCTCAAAACCACAATGAGTAATCAAACATGACCGATATACGCGGTCCGAAACTAGAGAGTCTCCCACAGAAGTAGATACATAAATAGGGGAACTCAAAGAATCCTGATATATCCCTAAATGTGGAGCAAAATAAGAGGACACATATGAATACGTAGAACCTGGGTCAAATAATACTGATGCATCCCTATGGTAGACAGGGACAATATATGTGATGACTGAGTCTGAAGCAACGACCTCGGAACGGGCTGGAAGGGCATAGTATCTAGCCTGGCCTCCCCCTCTAGGGCGACCTCTACCTCCCTGACCTCCACCTCGAGCTAATTTAGGAGTTGGAGTGGCAGCTGGGGCTGGAAGAATAGCTGGAGGACCCGACGGAGCACGTGCAGGCTGATAAGAATGTGGAGGTCCACCCCTCCTGTCCTTGGCGCAATCTCTAATCATGTGACATAACCACACTCAAAACAACCCCTCGAAGGACGCTGCGGCTAAGACTGAATAGGAGGTGTCCTGCTGGGCAGGACGGTAATAACACCTCGAATTAGAGGCACACACGATACTGGCGGTGCATGATAAGACTCCTGAGGTCTAGGAGGAGCTGGAATACTACTGGAAGGGCTGAATGAACAGAGCGACCCACAAAGCCCCTACCGTAACGTGCTGCTGGTGCACGAGCTCCTGAATAATGGCCAATCTCTCGAGATCTTCTGGCCTCTCTCTCCTCTCTGTAAGGGTCGAACATGCCCTCTACTTCCTCGCAATACTCACTGCCTACTGATAAGTGATATCCATCTCCAACTCTCTGACCATAATGGTCTGAATACTAGGGTGAAGTCCCTCAATGAGGCACCGAACCCGCTCTCTGACGGTGGCAACCAAGGCTGGTGCATGTCGAGCTAACTCACTGAAATAGACTGCATACTCCGACACAATCACAGTACCCTGGTGCAACTGCTCGAACTTCGTGCGCCAAGTATCCCTGAGGCTCTAAGGGGCATACTTTCACAAGAATATCTCTGGAAATTGAGTCCAAGTGAGTGAGGCTGCCTCGTTCGGACTACTCAGCTCATACGCCCGCCACCACTGATATGCCGCTCTCCTTAGCTGAAAGTGGTGAAAGAAACCCCACTAGTCTCCACAATCAGAATTTTCTTCTGAAATGGGAATTTTCGTTCCAAATCAACTCTAAACTTCCTAAAATTCAATTCCGACCACACCTATAAGTTATAATACGTGAAAAGAAGCTGCTCACGACTTCAAATCATTGAACGGCGCGATAGATCTCAAAACGACCGGTCGGGTCATTACAGTATAAACCTCTAGTGAAAAAGAAGAAGAAAGATAATCCTAAGAATGCTATGGGAGGTAAAACAACTGTTGCACACGCTGTCATGGAAGAAAGTCTCAAGGAGTTGGGAGTAATGGAGAATAACAGATCGAGGAATATAGATAACACTCAAAGAGGGACCTCCAATGCCAACTCAGATAATATTGAAAAGGTGGATGAAGGCTATCCTATTAATGATAATGATGGCAATGACAATAGGGAGGATGTAGGCCAACAGCTCGAACCAAATAACCGACGCAATTCCATGACTTGGGGAGTGTCAACATGAGAGAAACAAACAGAAATCAAGGAAGCTCTAATACAAAATCAGATTCCTTACCATCAGAATCAAAAAACATCATGCAATTCAAGTAGTGGTAGACCTTGGCTGATACAACATTGAATAGAAGAGGATACAAGACTAGGATAGGATGATTGATGAAGGATCTAGGAGTTCTAACATGTCTATATCATACAACAGTGATGAAACACTCAATAAACAACCCGTTGACCCAGCTGAAGCTCACTTAAAAGAGCTTACCAACAGACAGGGAATCTCCCATGTTAAAAGAGGCAGAAGCAGAAACAGAAAGAGTGGAAAAAACAAAGAAAAAATGTGTCCTTCCTCCAAGGGAAGGAGTCAAAGTTGATCCACTCCCTCCTATTTCCATGATTAGTGCAGTCATATGGAATGCAAAGGGAGTGAGGACTAAAAAGGCCTTGCCCAGACTGAAAAATCTATGTCATATCAATAATATTGACTTCATAGGCATTATGGAACCTTTCATCAACAAGAAGAAGATTGAAGGTTACATGAGATATTTGGGATTTCAACATTGACAAGCTAACATTAATGGACAGATTTGGTGTTTCTGGAAACAGGAATACAATTATATTATCATAGCCAAAATGAAAACCAACAACCTGTGAAACTCACTCATACTCTACAAAATAAGGAGCTCAACATTACAGTGGTCTATGCTAAATGTACTGCTAGAAAGAGAATGGATCTTTCTGTCACGACCCAAATTCCCAACCCACGAGATTCTGATGGCGCCTAACACCACACTTGATAAGCAAGCCAATGTTAGAACTTGATTAGCCATTTTCCTTGAATATTTACTTAAACACAATGAGGCAATTTAAAATAAACTAAATCTAATAATTTCCAATAAATGTAATCTGGAATAATATTCAATATGAAGAAACGAACCGCGAACTAAAACCAACTATATAACTATTGGTGATACCCAATTTTTCCTCAAGTTATTTTTCAAACGTGCATATAAGCCCTCAAAATTACTCTTTGTAATAAGGAGTGTTTTTCCCTATTTTTATCAAATTATTTTCCTGTTTATTTTAATATTTCATATTTAAATAATTCATAAATAATGCTAGAAATAATTTTAAAATATTTCCCTGCTCTGTATCTTATTTATACTCAATTTTTTATCTAGTGAAACTTAATTATTTCACGAATTAGCCAATCGGTTCTTATTTAATTTCAATTACAATAATTTTACAATTATGGCCCAATTGGACATTTTTTCACTATTTCAATTCGAAATTTATGCATTTTTACACTTAATATTAATTAATTACTTAAATTTTACCTATTTAAATTTAATTTCATTTTTTATAAAATTATTAGCTATTTTAATTAATTAATTATATGTTTTTATGGGTAATTAACGACTAGCCACATTTCAACCCTACCCCACATGATCTCTAACCCAAATTCACCCCAGCCCAATCCTAAAACTAACCCGGCCCAACCCCTAATTTAATCTGAGTCGTTGATCAAATGAGATCAACGGCCCAGATCCATCCTTGCCTAAATTAACTCAAACGACCCCCCTCCCCGACCCCTCATTTTTCAGAGACCACTCATATCTCTATCTCTATTCTCTCTAGAACCTTCCCTGATCCCCCACCCTGTCTCAAATGAAGCTCCTCCGCCTTTCTCCGGCCATCTCCGACAACCATCCTTTCGACTACAAGCCTCTATGAGGTCTCCTCTATCTGGTTCACTTCATCTCTGAAGCCCTCGAGGTTTGGGCCACTCCAACTTGCACTTGGGCTCCTACTTTGGTTCGTTCCCGGCCTCTCCGGTGGGGTTTTGACAAGACCACGCCATATCCACCACGATCTTTGAGTTTCACGGCAGGTTCTCCGGTTATCTCTGGTTCTCTTATGAAACCCTAATTTTTTTGCCTAAGCCTCTCAGATCCATGGTATTTTTAAACGATTCAAGCATGTTTCCTTATGTTTTACATTATTCTCGACTCAGTCTTTATGAATCTTCACTTTTCAAATGTTTTTACTTCCTTTCTAAAACTAGGGTCAGAACCCTTTTTATGCCTGTTTAAAGCTAAGTTTTTCTTTGTGTTTGAGTCTATTTTTTGCATATCATAACCGATTCTATGACTTTTACTAGATTTTATCTCGTTTATATTAAAAACCCTAATTTTCCTAGGCTTCTATATGTGATTGTATGTATTAGCATGATTGTTCGTCTCTCTTTGCTTGATTTTATGTGATTACATTGCTTTGAATGTGTTCTACTGAGTTTTCTTAGCCTAACTTATGCTTAGGACTATCTAGGTTGTTCAGATTTTCATCTTTCTACTAGCATTTGTTTGACACGCTGGTTTACTAAGTCTGAGCATTCTTGTCTATTTATATGATGAATATAGAATTGTGACTCTTACTTGATCGAAGCCAAGGAGTACTCAATCCTCGACCAGTTGAACAAGACACCAGCTCAGATATATATCCTCTCTCTATTATAGAATTCTGAGACGCGTAGGAGTGCCTTGCTGAGAGTGCTGGGTGAAGCATACGTACCAGACAATATCACCAATGGGGAGATGGAAAACATGGTGGGCCAGGTTCTGGAAAGCCACAAGATTACTTTTCATGAAGAGGAGTTGCCGCCCGAGGGGTTAGGTCATAATAGAGCATTGCATGGTTCATTACAAGGATGTTAATTTATGCAAGTTCCAGCGTCAACATTTGTCCGCTGATCACACTCAAGAAATTGGGCAGAAGTATACATGATATAAAAGAAGAAGAGATCAATGTAAAGGCCTTCGATGGTTCGCAGAGGTCCACTATGGGAGAAATCACCTTGTGCTTACAGATGGGACCAACCTGGTTCGATGTAGACTTCCAAGTGATAGACGTTCCCGCATCCTACAACTTGCTGTTAGGGTGGCCTTGGATACACGTCGCTGGAGCCGTGGCATCAACCCTACATAAAGCATTGAATTTTCAATGGAATCATCAAGAGGTAATCATTCATGGCGACGGTAGGAACCATATCTACGGTCGCCAGACTTTTTCGGTCATTGATGGGAGAAGGAAGCTGGGTGGAGAAATATACCACAACATTGAACGAGTTAACGCCATTGATAAGGACAAATGGTGGGACAGTAAGATCGAGAGCATCTTCAAATGGAAAGGATACGCGCCAGGCAAAGCGCTCGGTAAAAATATCCAAGGAATAACGAAGCTAATAACACCCAATAAGCACGGTACCACTTTCGGGTTGGGATATGAGTACACTTGGAAGGAATTCAAGGACTGGTCGCCACCATGGCGCAATCATTACTATCCATTGCAGCAGCCGATGCCTCACTTGGAGCAAACTTTCCAGCAAGCTGATATCATCTATGGGACATACGAAGAGGAAGCATTGGCGGCCTTAGAAAAGGAGGAATATACAGATTTTTTAAGAGAATATAAGGTAATATTCTCCTGGTCGTATGATGACATGACTGGCCTCAGTACATCTATTGTGGCCCACAAGTTTTCAACCGATCTGACATGCCCACCAGTGAAGCAAAAGCTCAGGAAGTTCAAACCAGACATGAGCTTGAAAATCAAAGAAGAGGTCACCAAGCAGATCAACGCCAGGGTTCTCCGAGTGGTTGAGTACCCGACATGGTTAGCCAACACCGTGCCTGTGCCAAAGAAAGATAGGAAGGTTAGAGTTTATGTCGACTACCGGAATCTAAACCGGACTAGTCCGAAGGACGACTTCACCTTGCCAAATATACACATCCTAATTGAGAACTACACCAAGCATGAGCTGCAGTCCTTTGCATATTGTTTCGCTGGCTACCATCAGATTTGGATGGACGAGGAAGATGCTGAGAAAACGATATTCATTACGCCGTGAGGAGTGTATTATTACAAGATGATGCCATTCAGTCTGAAGAATGCAGGGGCCACCTACATGAGAGTTATGACTACTATATTTCATGACATGATTCACAAGGAGATCGAGGTATATGTGGAAGACGTCATCATCAAATCCAGGAGAGTTGCTGACCATATGGAATATCTGAGGAAGTTCTACAACAGGTTAAAGAAGTACAATTTTAAACTTAACCATGCAAAGTGTGCATTCGGGGTTCCTGCAGGCAAGTTACTAGGGTTCATTGTCAGTCGCCGAGGAATAGAACTGGATCCATCAAAGGTCAAAGACATCCAAGAATTGCCGCCACCAAAGAACAAGAAGGATGTTATGAGTTTCCTGGGGAGGCTCAATTACATCAGACGGTTCATAGCCCAGTCTAACGTCATTTGTGAACCAATTTTCAAGATGCTGAGAAAGGATGCTGCAACCAAGTGGACTGATGATTTTCAAAAGCCGTCGACAGAATCAAGGAGTACCTTTCAACACCACAAGTCCTGGTACCACCCGAGCCAGGTAGACCTTTGTTACTTTACCTTGCTGTGTTAGATGGAGCTTTCGGTTGCGTTCTTGGGTAACATGACGAAACAGGAGGGAAAGAGCAGGCCATTTACTATCTTAGCAAGAAATTCACTCCATATAAAGCCCGATACTCTTTATTGGAACGCACTTGTTGTGCTCTGACTTGGGTCGCACAAAAGTTGAGGCACTATTTCTATGCATATATAACGTACCTCATATCAAGGATGGATCCGTTGAAATAAATCTTTCAGAAGCCCATGCCCACTGGAAAACTGGCCAAATGGCAAATCCTGTTAAGTGAGTTCAACATTATTTACGTGACTCAGAAGGCGGTCAAGGGACAAGCATTAGCATATCATCTCGCTGAAAACCCTGTGGACGGGGAATACGAACAATGAAGAACGTATTTCCCCTATGAAGAAGTGTCTTCGTAGGAGAGGACATTGCAGAATCTTACGACGGTTGGAGGATGTTCTTTGATGGGGTCGCAACTTCAAAGGCGTAGGTATTGGGGCAGTCTTAATATCAGAAACCGGTAAGCACTATCCAATATCCGCCAAACTCAGGTTCCCCTACACCAACAACATAGCTGAATATGAGGCCTGCATCTTGGGACTCAACTTGGTCATCGACATTAACGTTCAGGAGTTATTAGTGATTGGTGATTCATACCTATTTATACACCAAGTACAAGGAGAACTTGGCAAAGGGAGACTGCCCATAACTTGCAAACGCACACTTCGAAGGTTGTCAAACAATTTCTTTCACAGCGGAGGGATCCTGTATAGGAGGACTCCTTATTTGGGTTTACTAAGGCGTGTCGAAGCAAAAGAAGCAACAAAACTATTGGAGTAGATACATGCCGGTACATGCTGTCCTCATATGAACGGGTTCGTTCTAGCAAAGAAGATACTTCGGGTCGGTTATTTCTTGATGACCATTGAAACAGATTGCATCCAGTATGTCCGGAAATGCCACCGTTATCAGATACATGGGGATATGATAAAGGTACCTCCCAGTGAGCTTAATGCAACAAGTTCGCCATGGCCGTTCGCCACTTGGGGCATGGATGTTATTGGACCAATCGAGCCTGCCGCCTCCAACGGACACAGGTTTATTCTAGTTGCCATTGATTACTTTACCAAATGGTTCGAAGCAGCCTCTTACAAAGCAGTTACTAAGAAAGTCGTGGCCGACTTTGTCCGCGACCGCATAGTTTGTCGATTCGGAGTTCCAGAGTCAATCATTACCGACAATGGTTCCAATCTCAACAGTGACCTGATGAGAGCCATATGTGAGAACTTCAAGGTCAAACACAAGAATTCCACTGCATACAGACCTCAGATGAATGGAGCCGTTGAGGCTGCCAACAAGAATATCAAGAAGATATTGAGAAAGATGATAGAGAAGCACAAGCAATGGCATGAGAAACTATCATTCGCCTTACCGGGATACCGAACCACAGTCCGCACATCAACTGGGGCAACTCCTTAAGTGTTGATTTATGGTATAGAAGCCGTTATTCCTGTCGAGGTCGAAATTCCATCCCTGAAAATCATGCAAGAAACCGAGCTCAGCGATGCAGAGTGGGTACGAAGCCGTTATGAGCAATTGGCCCTCATAGACAGAAAAAGAATGAACGCAGTTTGTCATGGACAGCGATATCAGAACAGAATGACCTGAGCCTTCAACAAGCAAGTCAAACCAAGACGATTCACACCGGGGCAACTGGTGTTAAAGAAGATCTTTCTGCATCAAGACGAAGCCAAATGGAAGTTCTCTCCCAATTGGCAAGGCCCGTACATGGTTCACCGAGTGCTAACAGGAGGAGCACTCATACTTGCAGAAATGGATGGAGAAATCTGGCCAAAGCCTATCGACTCAGATGCAGTCCAGCGCTACTATGTGTAACTTTCATGCTTTTATCAAATGTTGTAAATTGAACTACGCCTGACCTGATTCCCATTTAAGAGGGGATATGTAGGTAGCCCTATGGGTTCGTTCACATTTTAAGGCTACTATTCTGCCTTCCGAGGTTCTATGCTACCTCCCCTGCATTTATTTCCTGCATTGCATAAGGCTATCATTCTTCCTTCCGAGGTTCCATGCTACCTCCCCTGCATTTTACTTCATTGCATAAAGCTCCTATCTACCTCTTCAAAGCAACCACCTTTCGTGATGTTATTTATTTATGCTTCTCTCGGGCTAAGCTCTGCCCATCTTTTCTTTTTCAATTCGCAAGACTAAACTTTGTCTTGTTAGCGTAATACTACTGCATTCTTCATGGGTTGAAATATCGCTAACTTGTCCAAAGGCGTCATCGTTCGGAGGCACCATCTTCATGTACCGAGAACATCATTTCATGGCATGAGGATCTCTTTTATTCAACTTGCATATCATTATTCAAAGGCACCGTGGTTCGGAGGCACCATCCTCATGGCCCGAGAACGTCATTTCATAGCCTGCGAATCTCGCACTAAGCGATTCACGGCCCAGGACATCATGGTCTAAGGACAATCATCCTCAATTGTCCAAAGACAACATTAATAGTCCAACGGGAACTTGCATCATGTTTATATTATGCACGATATATGCTTGTTATTATTTACAGGTAATCCGGCTGGAACAGCCAACCAGGCAGGAGCGGACTGCTCCATTTCTCCGATACAACTCCGTAAGACCTTCCTACTTTACCTTACCTCGCACCTTGCGTCCGTTCTTGTGAAACATCAACGGTATATTTTGTCGATGATTCCGGAACTACATACGACCTGATTCCTGTAAAACCAGAGATATGTAAGCAGCTCAGAAGCCAGGGTGCGGCCTAATTCTCTCCCACGGTTTCCTTTCGGTCAAAATTGGCCATCATATCTTTACCCGACAACTCTTTCATCCTACTCGGGTAAAGAGGGGCAGCTGTTGATACCCAATTTTTCCTCAAATTATTTTTCAAACTTGCATATAATCCCTCAAAATTACTCTTTGTAATAATGATTGTTTTTTACTATTTTTTGATATTTTTATTAAATTATTTTCCTGTTTATTTTAATATTTCATATTTAAATTATTCATTAATTATATTAAAATATTTCCCTGCTCAGTATGATATTTATAATCAATTTTTTATCTAGTCAAACTCAATTATTTCATAAATTAGCCAATTGGGTCTTATTTAATTTCAATTACAACAATTTTACAATTATGGCCCAATTGGACATTTTTGCACTATTTCAATTCAAAATTTATTCATTTTTACACTTAATATTAGTTAATTACTGTAATTTTACCTATTTAAACTTAATTTCATTTTTATAAATTATTAGCTATTTTAATAAGTTAATTGTCTATTTTTATGGGTATTTAATGACTAGCCACATTTTATTTAAATCCTAGCCACATTTCAACCCAACCCCACCTGATCTCTAACCCAAATACACCCCTAGCCCAATCCAACAAGTAACCCGGCCCAACCCCTAATTTAATCTGAGTCATTGGTCAAATGAGATCAACGGCCCAGATCCATCCTTGCCTAAANCCTCTGATGAAGCTCCTCCGCCTTCCTCCGGCCATCTCCGACCACCATCCTTTCGACTACAAGCCTCCATGAGGTCTCCTCTATCTGGTTCACTTCATCTCTGAAGCCTTCGAGGGTCTGGGCCACGCCAACTTGCCCCTGCGCTCTTGCTTTAGGTTGTTCTCAGCCTCTTTGGTGGGTTTTTACAAGACCATGCCATATCCACCACGATCTTTGAGTTTCACGTCAAGTTCTCCGGTTATCTCTAGTTCTCTTATGAAACCCTAATTTTTTGCCTAAACCTCTCTGATCCATGGTGTTTTTAACCGATTCAAGCCTGTTTCTTTTTGTTTTACATTATTCTCGACTCAGTCTTTAAGAATCTTCAATTTTCAAACGGTTTTACTTCCTTTTTAAAATTAGGGTTTCTCATACCCCTTTTTATGCCTGTTTAAAGCTAAGTTTTTCTTTGTGTTTGAGTCTATTCTTTGCATATCATAACCGATTCTATGACTTTTACTAGCTTTTATCTCGTTTATGTTAAAAACCCTAATTTTCCTAGGCTTCTATATGTGATTCTATGTATTAGCATGACTGTTCGTCTCTCTTTGCTTGAGTTTCTGTCATTACATTGCTTTGAATGTGTTCTACTGAGTTTTCTTAGCCTAACTTATGCTTATGACTATCTAGGTTGTTCATATTTGCATCTTTCTACTAACACTTGTTTGACACGCTGGTTTACTATGTTTGAGAATTCTTGTCTATTTATATGATGAATATAGAATTGTGACTCTTACTTCATTTACAGACATTCCTTTAAACCCTCAATTTATATTCAGAATTAATTGATTTGAATGTGTTGCTTTACTCTTATTGTCTCTTTCCGTAATTAGAATATTTTTAAACTTAGCCTCAATTGTTTACCCTATACTTAATGAACTATTATTCTTTCCTTATTTGGTCGTGTACTAATTTTATTTGTCTTATGTGTTATTGGTTTTACCGTTTCAGTTTTTGAAATCCCTTAACTTAAGGGAACCGTGTCATTGATTTCCTGACTGATTGATTCTGAGTCCTTTGATTACCATGCCATTGTGATTCTTACTATATTTTGCTACTCGGTTTTCAACTATAAAAGTTCTAGCTTTTCACAAACACACGCACACACTTGTGGTTAAAAACTCTCTCTCACACTAAAGCTCTTTGCTCTATTACTCGGGTTCTTTGTTCTTGTCTACTGTTAGCCGGCTACAAGCCAAGGCTAACCATTGTGCTCTTTCTCTTGTTCTCTCATTCTGCTTGCTTTCCTCTTCACTGGTATGTCTTATTTTAAATTTAAAGCTTCATCAACAACAGGATTCCCTACTTGTTTCAGTTCTTATTTGTTCTTAGTCTGTTTTTACTTATGGTTCTTCTGTGAAACTTGCAACTAGAATACATCCTCAGCATGCTATTATCTCTCTTGTCATGTGTGTCTTGGGCATATCAATTAGCTGTTTTCATGATTGTGTTGTACCCCAATCCCTTGACCCTCTCTATGTGACTCATTTATGATTGGTTTATGGCTATGTCAGGGTAAGCAATCTCTGATCATGTCCAAACCATTCCTAGATCTTTCACTGGATTGTTTACCATTAAATCTTCTACCTATTCCCGTCCCAATTACCAATGCTTGTAATGTATGAACCTGTTGTAATGCTGTGTGTTTTGGTTGTGCATCTCTGATGCTGTGCGAAGGCTGTTCCTTACTCATCTCTTTTTCCAAAAACATTTTTTGCCAAACAGATTCTCTGGTTTATGAACTCTCTTTCAAAACTCTTCTATTTATTCAAACTCACTTCTATCACTTCACTTTATTCCTGGAGACCTAGGTTCCACCCCCTCAGTGTGAGCATTGCTTAGGGAATCTCTCGAGTTCCCTCTGAACTTTGACACACTGAGGCTGGTATTTCCACACTACACATGCTTAATGTTGGCAATTATATCTGGGTGTTGGTATTGGACAGAGACCCAAGAGGTCTCTAGGGAGCTTTGCCGCACCCAGACCATGTAAGGCTGTGAAACTCGAAAGGATTGAGGTTGGAAGAATAGGTCTGATTGAAGGCTCCCTATAGAAGTAACTTCTTATTTTCCTTTTAATAATGTAATTCATTATTCTTGGCCTGTAATAATCTGTAAACGAATATTTGTGCCTTGATAGTGATTATGGGAGGGGATTATGCATTCTTAGATAGGTACAGGTAGAAATCATAACTATAGTATTTATTACCTATGTGTGCAGTAGTATCATGTTTGGGACATGCATACCATGCATTAGAAATCATGTTTAGTTCTTTATTTCAGCATGTCTACTATATTCATGTCCTTTTATAAGTCATGCTAATAGTTAATAACTATAACAAAGTAATGAGTTGCTATAACGTTACTGCTGCTGCATTTTTCATAAGCACTACATTTAGAAACCATGTTTTAGGTACCCATGTGTGCATTAGATACCATGTTCTCAAGGATTTTGCTATCATCATTTTTGTTATTCTTTTGAACACCTAGGCAGTATGTATGAAATCTAATAACCTCGTTAAAACTGTGTAAAAATGGCTAAAAATGATTCTGCAAATTCAACATTGTCTTTAATGTATTCCATGTCTTTAAAATCAAGGTTAAGGACTTGCATTTCACTAGTTTTGGTTCTCATAAGACCAATAATCAGTATTACGAACGCCTAGGCAAACGTTAGGCCTAATGACATAAAAATCAATTGTTCTATGTCTTTCTTGTATTAAAAGTGATCCTTAGAGCTAATCAGTCTCTACTGAAAACCTTAGAACCTTGCTGTTTGTCACTACTTTTACTCGTGCAACTGATGGATTTCCAAAATGATTCTCCTTTTCTGAAGTTCATGCAAATCATTCTTTTTTTTCTAAACCCTTGCTTTATTTTTCAAATTACTGGTTCTTGAAATTGTGCACTCACTCTCGTTTTACTAAAACTCCTTTAGACTACTGATTCTTGCTCTGTGTTGAATTACTGGATTTCAAAGTTAGTAACTCCTTTTCGAAATCACCCTTTGTTATTTTAAAAGTCCTGCCTCACTTCCAATTACTGGCTTTTCTGGAATTATTCACTTGTTTTACTGAGAAAAGTGTCTAAGCTGTTGTGCATTTTAAATTCCTGCTCCTGCCTTTGATATACTGGATCTCCAGAATCCATCACTCTTTCCTGAAAACTACTATGTTTTAAGTGAATTTCCTGTTTTATTACTGAGTTTCCAAAATCATTTCCCTTTGCTAAAACCCGACGAAACATATTGTTTTCCAAGATAAAACACGTATTTTAAATCCTGTCTTTGAGACCTTGGTTGTGTTTAAGACGTGCTATTCATGTGCTTACCCGTGGAGGGATCTGTGAGCCCTTTAACTGCCTTTATGTGTTCCTACATCTGTAGTCTTATTTGTTTTACATGCCTCTTAGAATTTTATCCTTTTAAGGCCTAGGGGTTCAGCCTAGTACCCACTTTGTAGGATTAGTAGTCCTAAATACCCTCCAGGACTTATAGGATGGGGCGGGTAATAGCACGCAATAAGCTTTCGTGACCAGCACGTGCATTTTAAATAACCTCTACAGGGTGGGAAGGGTAGAATACAGATATGATGACCGTTGCACTAATACCACGTGTAGACCCTCATTGAGGATGTGACATACCGGGTATTGCATTGATGTGATCCGTATTACTTTAAAACCTAGGACAATTTTTTTCAAATGTTTTTACTCTAATGTTTCCCAAAACCTTTAAAGTTTTTCATACTTGTTTGAAATCGCCTCTTATATGAACCATACTTGCTATTGGTTTACCGTCAAAATTCACAAAACTTCTTGCCTGGGACCCACAGTTGTGGATCTTGAGGGGTCCTAACACCTTCCCTTAGGATAACTTCAAGCTCTTACTCAATCTCTGGTAATGCAAACTAGTTCATGAGTTATCTATTCTAGGTGCCCTAACGCACCACAAAATCTTTAGGTGTCGACTCTTCCTTAAACCTCTTCCTTTAAGGAGTTGTCCAAAAATATCATAGACCAGATCTCTCCGCACCTGATCCGTGCGAGGAAAAAAGGGGGGGGGAGGGGGACGACAACTATAAGACTACATAGGGTCTGGTGTCACAATTCACGAACTACTAAAGAGTACCACAAATAATGGGCTGAATGAATTATATATCTTTGTTTGAATGTAATAAAACAATGTCTAAAAAAATTAAGAAAAGACTCCAGGAATCTGCGGACACCAGCAGATCTACCTCGTGTCTCCGAATGATGATGTTAGCTACTAAAATCTCTTAACTCTGGTCGGTACCTGGATCTGTATAAAAGAGTGCAGAGTGTAGCATCAGTACAACCCACCCCATATACTGAGTAAGTGTCGAACCTAATCTCGACGAAGTAGTGAGGATGCTAAGGCGGGGCAATCATAACATAACCTGTGACAATATATATAATACAGCAAGAAGGAAACAATAATAAAAATAATAAACTAAATAACCAGTAACTTGCAACAGTAAATAAAAACAACTCGGACAACTCTTTCCAGATATCACCTATAATCAAACTCCTCAAAATTTTCAAGTTTCATTTTAAATTACCGTAAAGTCAGAGTATTAAAACCTTGCTTATGTAGACGCCATTATTATTTTCTCAGCTGGGGAAAAAAAAACGATCATATTGATAATGAAACAGATTCACAAATACGAAATGGCATTTGGTCAGAAGCTCAATGCAAACAAAAGTTTTTTCATAGCTGCTCTAAATACCAAAGCCAGGAGAATCAATAGAATTAGAAAAGCCACTAATTTCATGGATAAACAATATCCTATCAATTATCTGGGGCGCCCTATATATGTTGGAAGGAAGAAAATATGTTACTTTGAGGAGATGGTTGCTAAGATTGTTAAAATGATTAGTAGATGGAAAGGAAGATTGTTATCCTACAGAGGTAAAGTAGTCATTATTAAGAATGTGTTACAATCCGTCCCCCTATATACCCTCTCTGCCATGAACCCTCCAAAAGCTATGCTTAATCCGATTGAAAAGCATTTTGTAAGATTCCTTTGGAATTCCATTGGTGACAAGAATAAGTTTCATTGGAGCTCCTGGAAAAACCTTTGGGTACCTAAGGAGGAAAGTGGTATCGGAATTAGAAGAATGGAAGACATCAATGCAATTTGCAACATTAAAAGATGGTGGAGGTTCAGAACCTGTCCTTCTTTATGAGCTGACTACCTTCGAGCTAAATATTGTAGTTGATCCCATCCAGTTAATAAAGCTATTGCCTCCGGTAACTCTCATTCTTGGAAAGCTCTTCTTCATGCGAGAGACATAGCTGAAAATAATATTCTTGGAATATTAACATAGGCAACTGCAGTTTCTGGTGGGACAACTTAACAGGTAAAAGACAACTTGCTAAGTTGTCAATCACACTAATACATCTGGTAAGATTCAAGTTTCCCAGTTTTTCAGCAACGAGGAGTAGAATACTCACAAGTTGGAGCAACTTCTACCCAGCCATACTGTTCATCATATCAACAACATATCTAGAGGGAGGCAGAACCATAATGACAAGGCCATTTGGAATCTTACTAAAAATGGGCAGTACTCTAATTCATCAGCATGACACATTGTTAGAACTATAAACCAGAGAAATTCCCTTGTGAGTAAAGTATGGCATGATTGTATCCCCTTCAAAATGACATTCCTCAGTGTACTCTTTTTGTTTATATAGTAGACATGATAGCGGTCCAGCCAAACCCCCCAACACCACAGGAGATGAAAACCTGGGTGATTAGCTTTAAAAAAAAAAAAATAGACAAGAGAAAAGGATACAAGAGAGAGGAATCCTAAAATCTTGCTGGTACATTTCTGACGCGAGAAGTGCTGCCCTTTTATAGGCAAATTTCACAAGTTTCATTGGCCACCAAAATAGATTACCAAAATAGGTCATATGACCAAAACAAAGTTATCAAAACAAGGCCACATAACAATTTTAATGCCTAAGCGAGTGGCTGCATATTAGAATTTAGTTTGGTATTTAAAAAGTTCTGTTTGAATATTACATATTGTCTTAATGAAGAATTTTTTTCTTAGTTTTGTTTAGAGTTAAGAAAATTATAAGAAAATAAATAAGGAAATTGAAATCCAGTAAGAGTTGGACAGACAAATAAGGAAATAGTAAGAGTTGGACATGTTGAGTTATAATGCATCGTTTCTCTCATTTTCATTCCATTTATTTTGGTCTAGTTCATGCAGATCATTAACTCGTCCATTTATCAATTCAATTTATTTTGACATTTAGTTCAACTCGTTCATTAACGCTCTTAGATTAAACGTTTGAATATACAATTACAAATCTAGTTTTAACATATTTTAAGTTAGATGAAATATAGTTGCTGCAATTCAATTCTTATTAAACGGTAGCTGTTCTTCTTTGCTTTTTCAAAATGGCGAAAATGTTTCGTGAAGGAATACAGAGGATACTATCGCAAAATCAGATGATTAAGAGATAAACAATGAGATAAAGGAGAACAAATATATAACACAATTCAGCTTTGAGTACATGAATTCTCTTAGTAGCATATTAGTTTTTCCCTAAGGGTTTTCATAATCCTCTTGCATAAAACAAATAATTTCCCACAATAAGAAAAATATGTTACTCCACTCACATTGTCACTAAATAACTCTATCTCTACAATGTACAATTACATATTTCATGACGTTTATGCTCACACAAACTGGAAAATAATCTAGAGAGCTAAAATAGTTTTTCCAAGGAAAAATATTTTATACGAAAATATAGTTCATGAAAAACATTTTACATATTATACCAACGACACTTACATTTTTGCAACCTTGGAGGTGGAAGAAGTCGCAACATCCTTTGCCCAGAAAGTTTGTTTCTAACTTCAAGCTTTAACAAGAGAATACAGTGGAGTAGATCACATGAGAATATAATAGATTAAGTTTGCTAAAGGATAATACTAACCAACCTTAAGTATATGTGCATCTCAACATTATGCTTATTGCGATTGTTAATTATAATATACCTAACACAAAATATTTTACTCGTTTTTCTGGGATTTCAACTAGCTAGCCATATTGCATTATCGTTAATTAGGATGAAATTAATTAAGGTTATTGGTAATTAATTAAGAAAGCTGAATAAGCTGTAACGCCGCCTTCATCTCCACCTCCCTCAGCTTCACCATTGACGACGATGCAGATTTCTTCATTAATTACGTACAGCAATTTAAGCAATTCTTTTTTTTACTTTTTCTTTATTTCTTTTTCTAAAATGGTAAGTAATTCAGTCATGGCCTAACAATTGGTAGCCATAAGACCTTCTGCATGAGATAAATATATTTTACATTTATAATTTTATATTTATAATTAGACGTGAGTTCTTTTTTCTAATTGTTTCTGTCATAGTGTGACAGCGCCCTCCACAGATTAAAAGTCAAAACAAATAACTTAGAAGGGATTTTATATACTTGAGGAGTTATTGAATTTAGACACAGTATTCTTAGATGTTTGGGAGGAAGGGATTTTATATCAATTTCGAGTGCCGATAAATTTTTTTCCCTAAAAAAAGAGCACACCCTTTTTGCAGACAAGCTTTGAATTGTGTTGTCTTCTTAAGGTGACCTAAGTCTAAAGTTGAAAATGAATTGAATACAATTCAACATTCAAAGAAAAGATTAAAATTCAAAGTTTTTTTTTTCAACAAAAAAAAAAACAAAAAACTAAATTTGATTCTATAAAAGTTAAAATTTCAAGCTAAATGCGACTTTTAATAAATTGTTGAGGTTTTTCTTCTGCAACTTCCATTTCTTCATAGAGCTCATCTCAAGTTCTCCGCCTGAATTCACTTGTATGTGTTTATAGAAGATATTGTCTCTTCTCTACTTCCTCACTATGGTCAGTAGAACTTCTGAATATCAAGTAATATAATAACATATAAACACTAATGGAAAACCTTAGTTTAAAAGTATCAAGAAATTTATCATATAAATTAAGCATGATATTAGTTAATAATAATAGAAAATCATAGTTAATCAAACAAGAAATTGTCATTTTTAGTTTAGAGTACCATCTAAAATATTTTTGCATAAAGTTGATGAAATCAGTCTCCCATTTAGTTATCTTAAAGTGTAAAATATGTTCTTTCTGAAGAAAATATTTTGCTATATAATATTGAGAATTATTTATATCAAACATTAATAACTCTCGCCTCTATTATGTATCATTACATATTTCATCTACCTTTATGGTCACTGAAGCAGGAGATTTTAATGTTCTAGAGAAATGAAATAATTTTGTAAAGTATTCTTTTACAAAAGGGAAAGGTTTTATAGTATTACCAATTATTTTGTCAAATTTCTTAGCTTAGAGAAAAGATTAGTAATGGAATAGACATAAGGTAGTATGAATCACCTTGTAAAGGTTAGTCATGCAACGGGATTTTATACTCCTCGGAATTCCTTGTTTGATATAGTATTCATTATCCTTTTCATCTCTTGTCAAAAGTTTGGAGCCACTATTGACGTTATAGTCAAGATCATCAAGAAATCTATCTTCACATGTAACTCTGTTGACCTCAGATTCACCTGAAAATCATGTGTAGCTAGATAAGAGAGAATGATACAAAATACTCTACCTTGTGCTAAGATCCAAGCATAATCAAATAAGAGGGTCTTGATAGCCGTCTTGATCTTTTTCATTTCTTATTGGAAGTTTCGATCCATCACTGATGTTTTTATCCTTTAAAGTGTGATCAGAATTATTTGGGAGACTATCCTCACTAGTGACGATATTGAGATCAAATTCACCTGGAAATCAAACATAATCAAATAAGAGGGTCTGGCACGTCCAATTATTTAGAAAAATTAATATAAGTCAATAGTGAGATGTAAGATTCTATAATACTATTTATATCTTGTTTTTGTTGTTGTTGTTGTTGTTGTTGTTGTTGTTGTTTTTGTTGTTGTTGTTGTTGTTGTTGTTCGGGTAGTTCCTCCGCGAAAGAACCTTCTTGCCCATTTTCCTTACAGCTTTCCTCTTCATTTTCATTAGGTGACTGGTGGTAGAAAAATATATTGTGTTATATAAAGATCAATGAATTATTGAAAATCAAATATTCATGTTTGCGGAAAGTTAAACCTTCCTTAATATTAGAGGTTAATAGTTGAAAAACAAAGTAAAATATTCCCTCGATATTAATAGCTTCAAGTATAAAAAACAAAAGTACTAATAAAAAATGTTCAAAGATATGAAATTATATACTTAGAAATTTTAAAAGTTTTGGATAAATTCATACCTCTCATAAACCAAATCTAAAAATATTGATAAAGATAGACTTGCGCTTATTCTTGAGAAAAAAATGCAACACGAGAAGAATTTATTTATTTAACGGATTAATTGATAAAAAATTTAAATCAAAGTATATAAGTGAATTAAAATAACTAAATTCTAGTATGGTGTTGACATAAGTAAATAAAAATACGTCATGAATTACCTTGTTGAGGTCAATAATATTATTGAAACTTAACATTGTATTCTCTGGTATTCCATGTTGTAACTGGTAGTCTACATCTTTCACGTATTCCACCGGAAGCTTTATATTATTATCAATGTTATTGTCTCGACGGACGCGATTAAAATTTTCTGACAAGCTATTTTCGCCTAAAACTATGTTGCTCTAAAAGTTATCACCTGAAATCATGCGTAACAAAATTAATGAGAAGGAATAATACAAATGGAACGAACGATGTAGTTCGATGTAAGTTCAAAAGAAGTTATAATTCTTTTAAATTATATTTAAAAAGGTTATATTCTATATAAATTACCCCTTCGTTTTTTCTTATCAGGTAGTGTCCCCTTGGAAGAGCGAGCCATCGTTCTGTACTTCAGATCTTTGGTTCTAAATCATCTTCTTGCTCGTATCCATTTTTTTTTCTTTTGTGATGGATGCAGATTCAACATATACTGTGAAATACAAAAAGCAATATTAACGAATTATTTAAATCNNNCCCCCCCCCCACACACACACCACACACACACACACATATATGATTTGTAACAAATCAGATTTTTTTCTTTTCTTTTGAGAACAAATACAAGGAGGCAATTACCGTCTTTCATTGTGAAAAATAAACTAGCAAAAAATGGTTTGAATTAAGTGAAAAGGCAAATTTGTGATATTTCTATCGTGCTTAATTATATGAAAATTGTGTTAGTTCAATTTCTCGTAAACNTTTAGTTATGTTTCCGTAATTCAAATTTACTACTTATTGAATAAAGACGAGAAGGCTTTTAAAGTGCGAATGGTATGGATAAACGAGAGTTTAAAACCAATTATCGTCAGGAGTTTCCTTTTATACGTTGCGTAAATATTGATACTTAACACTAACTGAGAAAGTTATTAAAATCTGTCATTTATTTTTACACATTTGAGATTTAATTATGTCTTGTTTTAAAGTTTTATAGTGTTTAATGTGTTCTAACTTTGACAAAAATACTCGATATTTTCTCAATTTTCGTAATGTTTTACTTTAGAGAATAAGATTCTAAAATTCAATTATATTATTTATTTCTTAATAGATCTATTCTTTAGGAAAAGAATTAATGATGTAGTAGTATTCTCTTATGTTAATTCAATAAGTTTCTACAATTGTTAGATTATGTCAAGATGAATTCAAATAGTTCTCAAAAAGTTAATCAGATTTGCTAACCAACTTGAACAATCAGATTTACTCTCCTATTCAAGAAGTGTCTACAATTCCCAGACTTTGACCAAATAAATTCAAATAGTTCTCAAAAAATTAATCAGATTTGATATCCAATTTGAACAATCAGATTCACTGCAAAATTAAAGAAGGCCATCAAATTCTGATAAAAATAGTATTTATGGAGTAGTTTTCTTAAAAATATTGTATTAGTCTGCGTTAAAAGTTTTTAATTTCTACTTTGAGAATGTGGAAAAGGTTAAGTCCTCTCTCTATAAACTTATTTAGATATAAAAGTTAACAAATATGTGACGTTAACTCTCTCTCTGTATATATTCACACACCGTCACGATCCGGAATTCTCACCTTTGGAACTGTGATGGCGCCTAACATTTCACTTGCTAGGAAAGCTCACGTTAGAGGATTCTTAATGCCAACTTTAACCAATTTTAATAACAAGAACAATTAAGCTAAACAGAAGCTAAATCTGATTTACGAAATAACATAAAACTCATAATATCTGATACATTTAGGATCTGGAGTAACAACTCACGAGCTACTATAATTTACTATAAACAGAGTCTGAAATGAAATGCACTGTTCTGGAAGAAATAATAAAATAATGTGACTAGGAAGAGACTCCAAGGTCTGCCGACGCCAGCAGATCTACCTTAGGGCTCCTGTTGAGCAAGTCCAGCTGCTAACCTCACGATCAACTCGGGCCGATACCAAAATCTGCACAAAAAGTGCAGAGTGTAGTATTAGTACAACCGACCCCATGTACTCTGTAAGTGCCATGTCTAACCTCGATGAAGTAGTGACGAGGCTAAGGCGGGTCACTCACTCTACACAATATAAATAATATAGATAGAAAAGGAAATACATAATGAGATAAAGCAGTCAATTGAAAGATATAGCTACATCTTCAGGAATATATTAGTGACGTTCAGAATTTAACGATCCTTAAGTGCAAAAGGAAATACCGTAAAACTATCACAACTTAAAGGCATATAAACACACAGGTTGTTGCAGCGTGCAACCTGATCCCACCGTACGTCACATAATCCTTCCATTTTTCCTCGTAACAACATTAACAACGAGTATATATATGAATACATATATAAGTGTTGCGGTGTGCAACCCAATCCCACCATATCACAATATTGTAATCATAGTTCACCCTTATTCCACCAAAACAATCCGCCCTTATTACACCTGTTGCAGCGTGGAACCCCGTTTCACAGTACAGTATAGATTCCACCTTATTCAACCTCATCATACCACCCTTATTTCACATGTTGCAGCGTGCAACCCGATCCCACCATATCAATATGAAGTACTCAATATGCACAGTAAAAGTTGCAATTCAAATCACGGAAAAGCCTTTACAATCCCTAAACACCAAATATTTCGGCGGCGTATAAGCATTCGTCACCTCAAATATACGCCGCTCAAATGAAATTTAAATAGCACATAGTCTGAAGGTTCCTAATTCCCTCAAGTCAAGGTTAGACACAACACTTACCTTACTCCAATGACCACTCAATGCTCAACCACAACTTTACCTCTCAAACAAGCCTCTGAACCAATAGAATCTAGCAAATTACAAATCAAACGATTCAAATTAAGCCTTAGGGACTGCCCACGATTGCAAGGAATTCAATTTAGGTCATTTTGAAAAAAGTCAACGTTCGCGCCCGCTTGTCCAATCCCGAAGTTCGAACCTAAATCCAAATACTCATTTACCCCCGAGCCCAGTAATATAACTTGTTTTAGAATCCGACCTCGATTTGAGGTATAAATTCCCGATTTACAAACCCTAATTTCTACCTTAACCCCCAATTTTCACCGTGAAAACACAAGATTTAAGGTTGAAATCTTAGGAAATGTAGTGAAAGATTGAAATAAACTAGTTTAGAATCACATACCAATGATTTGGGGAAGAAATATTCTTTGAAAAATCGCTTGTAGGTTTTCTCGTTCTGAAAATTGTGAAGAATGAGCAAAATGTCGTCTAAGTCAAGTTTTACCCTGCTGCAAATGTCACATTTGCGACCTGGGGTTGGCAAATGCGAACCCCGCAAATCCGAAGAAACCATCACAATTGCAAAGTCCTCGCATCTCTGTATTCATCGCCTTGTAATGAGAAGTTCGCAAATGCGAACACGGAGTTTCTGCAAATGCGACCATTTAATCGCATTTGCGATCACTACCCCCACCTGACCCCCTCCGCAAATGCAAAGCCTTATTTGAAAGTGCAAAAGTCATGCGGCCCAGCTACTCTTTGCAAATGCACTGAGTAGCTCATAAATGTGAACCCATCAGGGATCGCAATTGCCAAGCCCGATCTCGCAAATGCGAGATCAGAGGCCTGCACCAGAGCTGAAACGTCAGCAATATTTTCTAAGTCCAATTTCACTCCATAGCCTATTCGAAACCCACCTGAGACCTCGGGGCTCTAAACCAACTATGCACACAAGTCTAAAAGCATCATACGAAGTTGCTCCTATGATCAAATAGAAAAAATAACACCTGGAACTACGAATTGAACACAGAATCAAATGAAATTTTCAAGAAAAATTTGAAACTTCTATTTTCACAACCAGACGTCCGAATCACATCAAACAAACTCCGTTTCTCACCAAACTTGAAAGACAAGTCATAAATGCAGTATTGGACCTATACCGAACTCCGGAACCAAAATACATGTAACGACCCGATTTACCCTTCGAAGGTGTCGTGACGACACCTAGTGTCTACGACTAGGTATGACTACTATAATGGGAAAAAATTGAAATAAAACGCAAGCAATAAAGGGGATAAGGGAAATGACATAAGTAACGTACTGGCCGCTCGGCTCATACAAAAATATAACTCCCTAAAACCCGGAATATCACAGACAGTCACAAGCTTCTAACACTATTGTAGCTCTAACAAAAACTGGAAAAAGTACATAAGAACGTCTCTACAAGATAGAATAGAAGGGGACTTAGAGGAATTCTGCGGACACGACAGAAATACCTTGCAGTCTCCTAGAATGAACATCAACGACTAACCACGAGGTTGATAGCTCGTACCTGGATCTGTACACGAAAAACATGTACAGGAAAGGGCATGAGTACACCACATTTGGTACCCAGTAAGTGCCAAGCCTAACCCCTGTCAAGTAGTGACGAGTTCAGGTTAAGGCTCTACTGGATTTCTAAATAAGTCAGTTTAAAATAGTACACAAGATAGGTAATGTCTACAGTAAATAGTTTAAGAAAAACAATATAAGTTTTACAGTAAAGAAAATCCTCGGCCCAATACAATATATCACAAAGTGGAATCTCCCGGGATACCTTCCCGTAGTTCCAAATGATTATGCAGTACATGACGATCTTCCGGAATACGTCAGTAGTCCCAAAGTAAATATGCAGTACAGAGGGATCTCCCGGAATACGTCCGTAGTCCCAAAGTAAATATGCAGTACAGGGGGATCTCCCGGAATACGTCCGTAGTCCCAATTTAAATATGCAGTATAGGGGGATCTCCCGGAATACGTATGTAGCCCCAATTTAAAAATGCTATGCAGGATGAATGACAAGCATACCATCGAAATGACACAGTTTATAATAATCACAGATAAGGAAGATAAGGCCTTAACTAGGCACATCGCACAGAAGATTAAGTAGGCAATTAGGCAAGTTCTTAGAAGAGGAAACGATTTATGTTTTAGTGAGGAAAAATGAGATTTTTGAAATAATGGCCCATGTACGTACTCGTCACCTCATGTACACGGCGGCGCCCACACAAAATTTAGTAGGAAATATCCTAAGGGGAAGTCCCCAACATGAAATTAGGCAAGCCACTTACTTCGACTAATCAAATCAACCCAGAATCACGTTCTTGCCACGAGTAGAAAACTTCAAATGGCCCGAATCTATTCAAATAAGTTTCATAATGTAAATATCATTGTAAGAAATCGATCTAGCTAATTAGTTCAAGGCTAATACGTGAAATTAGAAAATTATCCAAAATGTCCCCCGGGCCCACGTCTCAGAATCGAGTAAAAGTTACAAATTTAAAACAGCCATTCACTCACGAATTCACTCGAACAAGAATCATCAAAAACTGACGTCAAAATATCATTAAATTCTAAGATTTCTATTTGGGGAACCTTCCTCCCATTTTCATGATTTTTCACCCAAATTCATTGATTAGATTGAAGAAATTGCTATGGATTAATGACATACCAGTGAAATAAGGTTAGGAATCACTACTTATGAATATTATACTCAAAACCCACTAAAAATTGTCAAATCTAGAGCTCCAAATAATTTTAGAAAATATGAATTTCAAACCCTCGGATTTTGTAAAAACAACCTAGTAATTTCGCACCTGCGACTCATTGGACCGCACCAGCGGTCCCGCACCTGCGGAAAATAAATCGTAGGTGCGAAAACTCACTAAATGAACTGGGTCCGCACCTACGATCACTGTGCCACATATGTGGCTCTGCACCTGCGATGCCCTCCGCCGCACCTGCGGCTCCCCATCCGCAGGTGCGAAACACCAAAACCAGCAATGCTTCAGCTAGTTCTCTATGTCCAAAATCATCCCGTTGAGCACGTCAAAACTAGTCCGAAGGACTTCAAATTTTACACACAGGTCATAAATGACACTACAGACCTACAACCACTCCTGGAATTCCATTCCGAGCCCGATACCAAAATTTCACCTACCGGACAAAATCTCCAACATTCTGACTTTTGCCAGTTCAAGACTAAATATACTACAGGCCTCAAAAACACAATATGGACACGCTCCTAACCTCGAAATAACCCAACGGAGCTAACGGAGTCGACGAAATTCTATTCTGGATCTTCCTTCACATAGTTCTAACTACGGTCTGATTTCTAAAGCTTAAACTCATATATAGGGACTATGTGTCCAAAAAACTCTCCGAATTTCGCAATTAATCATCCAACAAGGCCCATAAGTAGATATAAAAGTGGGGAAGCAATTATTAGGGGATAGGGGCACTAACTCTCATAATGACCGACCGGGTTGTTACATTCTCTCCCTCTTAGACCTGGGCTTTATGACTTGTCTATCCAATATAGTGACTGGCTCCTCAACATATGATAAATCCTTGTCCAACTGGACTGAACTGAAATAAAAAACATGAGTCGGGTCACCATGATACTCTCGGAGCATATAGATGTGGAATATCGGATGAACTCCTGCTAGGTGGGGGGCAAGGCTAGCTCGTAAGCAACCTCCCAACATGCCGCAATACCTCAAAAGGACCAATGAATCTCGAACTTAGCTTACCCTTCTTCCCGAACCTCATGACGCCCTTCATAGGCGATACCCGAAGCAAAACCCAATCACCAGCCATAAATGCCAAATCACGAACCTTCCGGTCCGCATAACTCTTCTGCTTGGACTGAGCTGTGCGAAGTCTCTCCTGGATCACCTTCACCTTGTCCAGGGCATCCTGGACCAAATATGTACCCAACAATCGTGCCTCGCCCCGGCTCAAACCATCCCACTGGAGACCGGCACCATCTACCATATAGAGCCTCATACGGCGCCATCTGAATGCTAGACTAGTAGCTGTTATTATAAGCAAACTCTGCAAGTGGCAAGTATCCGTCCCATGAACCTCCAAAATCCATCACACAGGCACAGAGCATATCCTTAAGAATCTAAATCGTGCGCTCCGATTGCCCGTCTGTCTGAGGGTGAAATGCTATACTCAACTCTACCCTGGTGCCTAGCTCATGTTGAACGGCTCTCCAGAACCGCGAAGTGAACTGTGTACCTTTTTCTGAAATGATAAATACTGGAATACCGTGGAGGCGAACAATCTCCCTGATATAAATCTCCGCCAACCTCTCGGAGGAGTATGTAGTTAACACTGGAATGAAATGGGCGGACTTGGTCAGCCGATCCACAATCACCCAAATAGCATCGAACTTTTTCAAAGTCCGAGGAAGTCTAACCACAAAGTCCATGGTGATCCGCTCCCACTTCCACTCTAGAAGCTCAATCTGCTGAAGTAACCCTCCTGGCCTCTGATGCTCATATTTGACTTGCTGACAGTTGAGACACTTGGCCACAAACTCCACTATATCCTTTTTCATCCTTATCCACCAATAGTGCTATCTCATATCCTGGTACATCTTCGCGGTACCCGGATGAATGGAATACCGCGAGCTATGGGCCTCCTCAAGAATCAAATCCCTAAGCCCATCCACATTGGGCACACAAATCCGACCCTGCATCCTCATCACACTGTCATCTTCTATAGTCACATCCCTGGCGTCACCTTGCCGAACCCTGTCCTGAAGAACTAGAAGGTGGGGATCATCATGCTGGCGCTCTCGAATGCGGTCATAAAGAGAAGACCGAGCCACCACACAAGCTAAAACCCGGCAAGGATCTGAAAGATTCAATCTCACGAACTCATTGGCTAAGGACTGAACATCCTAGGCTAAGGGCCTCTCAACTGCCGAAAGATATGCCAAACTCCCCAAACTCTCCGCCCGGTGACACAAGGCGTCGGCCACCACATTGGCCTTCCCGGGGTGGTATATTATAGTGATGTCATAGTCCTTTAGTAACTCCAACCATCTCCGCTGGTGCAAATTGAGGTCTTTCTGCCTGAACAAGTGCTGCAAACTCCGTGATCCATAAAAATTTCACATGGAACACCGTAGAAATAATGATGTCATATTTTCAGGGCGTGAACAATAGCTGCTAACTCGAGGTCATGATCCGGATAATTCTTCTCATTTACCTTTAACTTGTTGGATGCATAGGAAATCAGCCTACCGTCATGCATCAATAATGTTCCAAGGCCAATCCTTGAGGCATCACAATACACAGTGTAGGACCTCGAACCTGTAGGCAACACTAATACTGGGACCGAAGTCAAAGTTGTCTTGAGCTTCTGAAATCTATCCTCACACTCCTCGCCCTACCTGAACGGATCACCCTTCTGGGACAGTCTGGTCATATGTGCTGCAATAGATGAAAACCCCTCTACAAAGCGACGGTAGTACCCTGCCAAACTAAGGAAACTGCGGATCTCCGTAGCTGATGACGGTCTAGATTGTGAGCTCGCCGTATCGTCCTATAAAAATCCCAATAAATCAATGGATTTTCTGAATTTTGTTGATTTTTCGATAATTAATTGTGAATTACTTGCATTGTTTGCATATCCATAATTCATCTTTCAAAATTATTAAAAATTTCGCATTAATATTATCAAGGAATTATGAAGTTATTATTTATAATTAATTAAATAATAGACGAATGAAGAGTATTTAATGTAATGTAGTTTTTAATAACTAATTACAACAAAAATTAATCAATTTTATTCGATAAATTATAGATTTAATTAATGATATATAATTGGTTATTTTAATCTTAATTAATATGTAAATAGATGAAAAATAAGTTTTAAAATTAATTGCTAACATTTGTTGGATTAAATTAGATTTGGACTTACTTAGGTTCTTTAGTTAATTGAGAAAAAAAAGGCAATTTCGGACCTAGGCTTGAAACTGCCCAGGCCCAAACCTAATCCCTATAAACGAACAACCCAGCCCAAATCCCTTACACCCGGCCTGCCCTAGCCTAACCAAAACGACACCGTTTTAGGCCAAGTCCAATCCCAGCCATTGATCTATCTTTGATCCAACGGCTGGGAACTGACCACCCTTTTAATATTTAAATGTCCAAGCCCCACCCCATACCCTCATTTAATCAAAGTCCAACCCCCACACCAAAACCCTAGCCGCCCCCATCCCCTTCGTCTCTCTCAACCTGGCTAACCCAAACCCTAGCCGCCCCAAAATCCCACCGCCGTCCAGCCACCAGACCTCCTCCAATCAACCCCAACATCCCACCAGACGACCACCACCATCCCCTCTATCACCTCCCGTTATTAACTTTCCTAAAAAACCAATCGATTTGCCTGGGCAGCCCGATTCAAGGACAACCAATGGTTCAGACCGTCATGGGTCGATTGCTTTTAACTACAACAATAGATTCATGAAGTTTTGATTCATTTTTCAAACCCGACTAGATCCGGTAAGGTCCAACGACCCTCTTTCTCTTTCCCGGCCAAAAAACCCCTTTTAGGGGTATCCCCTCTTCCCCTTCTAACTGTTTTTGTGCTATTAGCATGAACATGTCATGATTTAATTATTTTTGGTGTATCACTGTGTAAATCTTGTGTTTTCTTTCATCGCTTTCTCCCACTTGTGTATATTTCTTTCTTATTGTTTCAATTTAAGCTCTAAATGTATTTCATGACAGTCATATCTTGATTTTTTGTTCTCGTCAATTAAGTAATTAGGTTTCCCTGCTTAACCATATTTCCTAATTTAGGTTTCGTCATTGTCTGCATGTATGACTTTTCTGTCTAGATTCGCATTTCCTTGGATTTCGATTGATTTAGTATTTAACATGTTATGCAATTCCGGACTGTTTTTGCAACCATGTTTAATCATTTAGGTTTTCCTGTTAATCACCATTGATTTACTAAAGGTTCTACTTGTTAAAATTAATAGTTAGCTTTATTGATTCATGCTTAGTTTTTCAGATTTCCTTCACTGTCGCTACTTTCCACCTTCAATTGATTGATTATTCTAATTCGTCTTCTGATTTTAGTATAATCTGAGGGTTAATCATCCACCCAGATTAATCGATTAAATAATAGTTTAATTAGACAATTATACACGACTAATTAAGTATACATTTGAACTATATAATAGGATAATTGACCTAAGTCTAAGAAGCTTAACCTAATTAATCTAAAGTAATTAATTAATCTGAAATTAACTAACCCTTGATAAAGCAACAAAAGTTTAGCTACAAATTAATTAAATTAGAATAGAGTTACTTATTACCTAGTTATTAACCTAACTAACTTTCTTTAATCAAACTAAGATCTTAGAATGATCAAAATAGGTTAAAGTTCAACTATATAGAATTAATCACTCAATTGACTAGAGTTAATAGATAAGCCTAATTGCACCTAATGAAATTGTTTAAACCAATTAATTCAATTAACTACTGATTTTAATTCAAATGTTAGTCAACTTGAGTAAATTAATTAGGCAATAAGGAATTAGTCACACTTAACTAGTAGACCTAATTTAAAAAAACAATCATCTAACAACGTAGTTGATCTAAGTCCTAGATAACTAGTTAAGATCAATTATTCAATTAGCTAAAGAACAAATGATTCACTTAGTCTCACCCTTAAGTAATTTCAACTTCTAGTAACTAACTTAAATCAATTTCATTAACACTAGTACTAATTTAAAATATTAAGTTAATCAACCTACTAACTTAACATTATTCCTTGACTACTAAAAGAGTAATTCTAGGATGTCCTAAGGGTTAGTATAGGATTTTTAATTGAGGAATCTTGGGTGTAACAACCCAAGAACCTTCTAGAATAAGGAAATATCAAGAAATCAGATATTTTAGGGTTAAAATAGTAATTTTTAAAAGGGGAATAAGGGCCGGGATGTTCTGAAAATAGGCAGCTATCCCAAAAGGATAAGGGTGACAGCTGCATTTGTACTATTTCCAGCTTATTGGATAAGGAATATGCGGAGCATATCCTATCCCAAATGCCTCTATATATACACACGCTTTTTACCACTAAAGGACTCTTCTTTTTTGAACTTTTTTTACTACTGAAAAATACAACTTTTTTGACTGTTAAAAGACCTGGAAATACAGATAGCTTCTTTGGAGAAAGTTCTCTGCATATATTTTACCAAAATTGTTACACACACTTGGACATAATCTTTCACTTCTGAAAAAATGGAAACAAAAATGGACTGCAGTAGGAGTGTAAAAACAATCTGAACTTAGTTTATCTTGTAGATGTGGTTTTCTTTCCTAAAGGACCTGGTTTTGTTGCTATCTTTATTCAATCATTTGGTATTCAAATCATCCTTTTATGGATTTCTTTACTGTGGTCTTCTTGCTGTTCGTGGGTGTTGATTTGTTGCTGCTGGGTTTCTCTTCCTTTTGCTGATTTCCATCTGCCTGACCTTTATTTGGTCAAGTTCCTTTTGTTATCTTGCTATTAAAGGTATGTAAAGCTGAGTAGTGTTTTATGAAATATAAAGATCTCAAATATACTGTCCTTCCTCCATGAATCTGTATTCTTATTTGTTTAAACTTATTCATGTATAAACTTATGTGACAAAGTTGTGATACATGTATATAGTGTATTACATTATGTTTGTTTAGTTTCTAAATCTCTGAACTTCATATAAGTCTGCTTCAATTTAAAACTGTCTTTTATATTATTGTGTAATCAAGGGTTTGTTGGAAAACAACATCAAAGGGTAATGAACTTAACCTCTAATGGTTAAGTTCATCCTATAAAGATGCTTAAATATTGGTCTGGTTCAGGCCTAAGAATCTAGATATTATTATGAAACAGCACTAGTGTAGATGAATTTGACCCTCTACAATGGTCGAATTCACCCCATATTAGGTGCTTAAACAGTAGCTTACCACCCTTTAAAGGTACAAAAATTTGTAATGAAAAGGGCTATAGAGTAAAGAATCCAAACCCTCATATGGTCTGATTCAGTCTCTAAAAAGTCAAGAATAGTAAAAAAATGTTCAAAGGAATGCTATTTGAAGTACTGGTATGGTTGTTAGAAATGTCAAGTAAGTTTGTATCTCTGGGTTTGAATTAGACTCTTCTTCATAGTCAGATTCAATCTAAGAAAAATACATAAAACCTGTTGCTTTCTTCCTGCTGAACCTGTGATCATTTATCAAAATCTGGTTGTCTCTCCATGTGAGATTACAATAGCAGAATTATCTGCTAGAGGCTTCTATGATTAATTCCATATCCTTGAAGTCATAGTAGAGTCATTTAGCTAGCATTAAAGGGGTAGTGAATCTGACCTTTTATAATGGTCAAATACCCCCCATATTTTAGATATTTAGAGAGTAGTTTATCACCCTTCAAGGGTACATAAGTGAGGTCAGTCAAAAAGGCTCTAGAGTATGGAATCTGAACCTCCCAAATGGTTAGGTTCACTCTTTCAACATGCCTAAATGATCAAGTTAAGGAATTAATAGGACTAAAGGTCCCAAGTAAAAAAAGATGAAAAAAAATAAGATGAATGACAAGTCCAGAGGTGAATTGGTCCTTTTATGACCGTATTCACCCTGAGAAAGTGCATAAACAATTCTGCCAGGTAATATGGTTTGAGCACAAGAATTATCAGAATTAAAATTGACCTTCCCATGGTCAATTTGGTTCTGATAGTTTCATAACACTTAAACAAATGTGGTGTTCTTACAGATTCCAAAGAGAAGACTCAAACTTAAGGCTTCAAAAGAGCTTTGAGTCAGCAAATTGTTTAGAATTTTATTTTTTTAGTTTCTTTCATTCTAGGAAGTGTATAGTGGCAGACTAGTTATAATCCCACCCCCTCCATGTATTTCTTGGGCTTTCATTGTGATGTAATTTAAAGAATGGTCCAGGCTATTAAACACAGCATGTCAAGGCTTGAATTAACCTGAACCCCAGGCTATTGAGCCTAAGGGATATCGAAGCCCTCTAAGATTCAATGTTATACCATTCTGTTTGGAATTCGAAGTTAACAGTGATTACATATGTTAGGCATTTGACTATTAGGATTCAATTGAGATTAAAAAATATCTTCAAAAACTCATTTAATTTGGTATTAAACTGATCTGTCTGAAATTCCAGATTTCATTGTGAAAAAAAAACCGCCGTTGTTGAAAGTCCCATGATGTACTTATTATGAACCTAATGAATTTGGGATATATAAGTATAGTCTTCCCAAACAGTATTTCTCTAGTAATTAAAAGATAATGATAATATTAAGCGTGCAAATTCGTTTCTAATTGTTGTTCAAGAGCCATGAATTCATATTTCTGTTTGTATCCTTGATTTGCTTAATTTTATTTAGTTGAATTATACATATCGCTTCTTTCATAAATGGCACATACTAGGATTTGGCCAAAAGAGGTGATTGTTAAATTGGGCAAAAATATGGCCATAGCCCAAGCATTCGTCTTTAGATTAGTGAACTTAGTTTTAGACAATCTTCTACATATATTTTAGGTTAAAAATACATATTTAGATTGAAATTTAGTAAAAATCAAGTATGACTTCAAACGATCATAACCTACACTCGGGAGTGGCAACTCATGCCCCCGACCCTCAACTCCAAACATTAACAAAACGTGCATAGAAACCACGGGTGCATTTTATGTGACGTGTTTGTCATGTGCTCAAAAAAATAAGTGCACGCCATCATAACTTGTCCAAAATAAATCCATAAACATCCTAATCAATCTAATTAAACGCTCTTGCGAAAAAATAGAAAACTCAAGCATTGCCACAAACGGGCCTTATAAAATTGTCACGACCATAGTCTTGACTACGTAATCTACACGCGGGTGCGACAACTCATGTCCCCGTCTTCAACTTCAAACTATAATAAAAATCACATATTATAATAACTGGTGCATTTCATGTGGCATAGTTATAATATGTCCCAAAAACAAATAAGTGCACGACACCGTGACTTATTTCAAGATAAATCCATAAATACTAAAAGCGGTTAAAACTTAAACGGTTAAATGCAATAGGAAAAAATATGTAAATAATTAGATTTATGCAAATTATTAATAGTTAAGCGACCGTGCTAGAACCACGGAACTTGGGAGTGCTTAACACCTTCTCCCGGGTTAACAGAATTCCTTACTCGGATTTCTGGTCGCATACAAATTAAAACAGAGTCAAAATTTCCTCGGTTTGGGATTTTTAAATATGACGGTGTCTCGGAGCATCGTCAAAAATACGGGTGGCGACACTGAAATAAATAAATAAATCCCAAATCCGAATAATGTCACTTAAAGTGGAAAGACTCCCTTATTACCTCTCATTAATCGCGGGGGTAAGGAAAAAGGAAGGTGTGACAGCTCTGGCGACTCTGCTGGGGATTGAACCTAGAATCTTTGGTTCAGGTTTTAGAATTCGAGCTTAGAATAACTGTTATATTTGGCTTTATTATCTGATTTTACATGTTTGAACCTAATGTGCTAAATGTTGCATTTACCGCTTTGATATTATCTGAACTGTATATAAATTGTGCCGAAACCATCTTCTCTCTGAGTCTTCTAAATAATCTGGGAAGTGTGCACTTCGTGTGACTTCTTTTCTGTTAGAGTCATATCCAAATTTTAGAACGAGATATGGACAAGTTGCAAAGACGGTGAAGCTTCTGTATTCGCGGTATGCTGCCCCGACCTCGGCTCGAGCTGTCCGCTCGGGTAAGCTTGGTCTAGAAAAAAACCCCAGGTTTAAACCAAGAATAACAAAACCTCATGTCGGATCCCTAAATAGGAACGCTTATTTGCATCATGTGCATTTGACTTAGGGGACTCAACACAGGGGTTGGGTCCGTCTAGGACAGGTGTACCCGAAATAAAAGACTACCCTGATGCATTTTATTTGCTACGTATGCATTTATTTTTCACATCTTGTGTATCGACCGGCTAAACAAAAAATGAGCTAAAAAACCAAGAGTGAGGTAGAATAGAGAATTTACCCTATTTTGAAAAATCCTCGTGTTTATCCCGAAACGCTTCCAAAATTTCTAAAAAATAAAATATACATATATAAAACAAAATGAGTGGGTGTATATTTTTAGTTAATCAGGATTTTTCCCGAACTACGGTTTGTTTGATTCTCACTGGTGTGAGATACGTAGGCAACCCTCATCGGGTCTAACTCCATTTTTCAAAATCAAACAAATATAGCCTTAAATAAATTAGGTGATGCCATTATAGCCTGATCGCCCAAGTTGGGCGCCGGAAGGCCGTTTTGCAAGGATGGCCACCTTTGTTTCGTCTTTAAATTTTGACCCAATTCGCGAACACAGCCTTAAAAGTCCGTATTCGCAAAGGTGGTGCATTTTCTTTATTACAAAACCCTTTGCCAAAATGACACTTTTCAAAAAAATTTCTGTTGGTCTTAATAAAAAAAGAAGGAATGTGCAGGATGAATACAGTTGAAAATATCCCCTTCAAAGCAGTCGAGGAAATCTCTCTGGGACTCCATATGTGGTGGAGCAACTTGGGGGAGACCAGCAGAAAGCCTGTTATAAAAGCTTTAGGGGGACTTACTGGCCTTTTAAAGATCAAGCCGAGGTTGGACATCGTCGTGGCTCTAGTACCGTTCTTGGATCCCGCCCACTATGTATTCCACTTTTCGGACTTTGAATTAACACCCACGCTGGAGGAAATAGCGGGGTATGCTGGTCTCAATGACAATCTCAGAAGTCGGTACCCAGTGGCACCCAGGGCGGTGACTCCCCACAAGTTTTTGGATCTGTTGAACATTAGCCGGGACGTCCAAGACCCACATTTGTCCGAAGGCTTCTGCACTTTCTACTTTCTTTACAGACGTTATGGAGATCCCCAGGGTTATGAAGCTAACAACACTGGTCTAACTCACAAAGATCAGGCTAAATGGGAAGCCCGCCGGGGGCTAGATTTTGTGGTAGCTTTCTTGGGCATCTTGATCTTCCCAAGAAGCGACGGATGCATAGACATCGAACTTGTGGGAATAGCAGGCTTCATGATGAAAAAGTCCAATGGCACACTGATACCGATGGTCTTAGCCGAGATTTACCGTGCTCTGACAGTTTGCCAATCAGGGGGAAAATACTTCGAGGGGTGCAACCTGCTCCTACAAATCTGGCTGATCGAACACCTCTGTCACCGCTCGGGCTACATGAACTACGATTTAACCGGTTTGAACTGCATCGAGGAACATGGTACTCGGGTAAAAGTCCACCAATTCCCTGAAGGCACAGAAGCCTGGCACTCATACTTGAGCTCATTGACTGCCAACCAAAGCGAGTGGACGTTCGGATGGCTCCCTCTCAACGAGGTTATCAATATGTCTGCTGAGGTTTGCTATCTCCTGTTAATGGGCCTGCGAAGTATTCAGCCATATGCTCCACACCGGGTCCTACGCCAGTTGGGGAGGCAACATGGTGTTCCCCATGACGAGGATTTAAGCCAAAAAGCCATTGAATTATGCCCAAGAGCTACATTTACTAAAGGCAGGTTCCGTCAAATTTGTAATGAATGCAGGTTTTTAGAACCTCAAACTCTCGTGAGAGACTTATCCAAAGGGGAAGTGGAACCCGCCTACACCTCATGGTACGGTGTAAGAGGCAGGGAGCATTAAGAGCAAGAACGACCCGCAAAGAAACCCCATGTACAACAATTTGCCGAGCAAACTCAAGAGCACTGGGCTTGGTTAGAAAAAGAGAACAGCTACCGAGCCACCATAAGGAAATTAGAGGCCCAGGTCAGGGAAATTACGTTTGAAAACATTCTACAAACTGCCTCAATCGAAGGAGAGAAAAGTAGATTAGCCCATGAAAATGAAGCCCTCCGGGCCCAGATACAGGAACTGAAAACAGCTGCTGAGAACCCAGAGAGAAGCAGGACCGATGAAAGGCTTATCAACAGCCTGAGGCATAAAGTATGTAGCTATGGGAATGAGTTAGACAAAGCCGAAGAAGAACTGGCCGAAGTTCGGGCAAGACTAACAAGGAGTGCGGAAAAAAGAACAGAATTTGTTTAGAGACTAAAAAGGAAATATGACCAGGAAGTCGTGGGCTTGAAAGAAAAATTGGTCGCCGTCGAGAACGAGATGGCCAAACAGGCAAAAAGGTTTAAAACAGAGAGGGAACAGTTCTATGCCATGATGGCTGGGTTAGAAAAACAGTTGCAACAATGGCAAGAACAGAGTCACAAGGATGTCCAAACTTTAGAAGCAAGATCCCAACAAATCGGGTACCTGATTCAAGAGAAAGGTATTATCAGGCGAAGGGTCCGAGAGATAGCTGACTATATCGTCACCAAATGTCAGGAATGCGAAAATATGACTCGGACCACTTTCTTCTCAGCAATTATGATCTTCGTCCATAAGATAATGGACGACCTTTACCGCCTCCGACAAGACATAGCATGCAGGCCCGTGGCAAGGCCGAATGATGCCCCACCGGCCCCTGGAGCAACGGAAGCACTAATGTATTCTTGATATTTTCGAGTCTGTACTTCACTTTTCTAGTCATAGTCATATGTTGAGTCCACAATAGTCTTTATATTTTCGAAAATGTGTGTCAAGTCTGTTTTGCAAACTCTGTAATTCCAAAAATGGGCTGTTAACTTTCTGTAATCAAAAGTGTTTATTTAATGAATGGAATTTTTCTTGGAATGAAACCTTTAGAGAATGATATATGCATTTTTTTGGGTTTTGATAACATGAACTACGCGATGGTCTGATTCACGCGGCGCCGTGATACGTAGGCAATCCACATAGGATTCGATCATAACCATAAGAAAGGAAACCAAGCAAGGAAGTAAATAGCCGAAGGGAAGAAAAAAATAATAACGGAAAGAAAAACAAACCAAGAGATAAGGTCGGGATGAAATACACAACTGTGGCGAAGACATATAGAAAAGCATTAGGTGCATTGCATACCCCGTGCAGGCAATTTGTCTATGTTTTAAAACTAACGTTTGTTGGTTCAATCTTAAAGGTATTATAAGGTGGTTGGTTTTGCGGTAACCTGGCTTCCCATCCTTACTTCACAAGATCAAAGGGGAGCATAGAAATGACATCTGAAAGTCACCTGCCCATCGTTAACTCCACCGTGGAAGACCTAAACCCCGCTATCCCAGCATCGGAGTCCGCAACAGCGGAATAAAATAGGGCCCTGCATTGCCGCATGCTAGAGACGCATGGTCCAATCGTAGGGAACCACCTAGTGCTATCCCGGGATTCCCAGAGATAATCCCAGGGCAGGAGGTACGTCCAATATCCCCATAAGCTACCCGGCCACGCCATTTGGATATCCAACCATGTCGGCTCATTTTTCCGGAAGGCCTTCTGAGGTTCTCCCCCAGGCCTTTTTTTCTGGTGCGTCTTCCAACATTTTTACCGCACCACCGATCTCCGCCACAGCCCTACCAACTATCTCCGGACCAAGTTTCGGGCCACCAGCGTTCACATTCCATACACCATCCATCCATCAAGATACTGCTCATGTTGCTCCCAATGCATATCTCCAGCAAACTCTGCCCGAGTTCACTGTGGGACAGGATAAGAAAAGCTTCGAAAACGAAGAAATAACCCGGAAAATGAAGAGTATTGAACAGAGCCTCAAAAATATACAGGGGCTAAGCGGGCAGAAAAGTGTCTCCTATGCAGATTTGTGCATGTTCCAGCACGTCCATCTGCCTCTCGGGTTCAAGACCCCCAAGTTCAAAAGATATGACGGGCATGGAGACCCCATAGCCCACCTGTAAAGATATTGCAACCAACTCAGGGGAGCAGATGGGAAGGAGGAACTTCTCATGGCATATTTTGGAGAAAGTTTGACGGGAATTGCATCGGAATGGTACATGGACCAGGATATATCCCGTTCACATATGGGATGACTTAGCCCGGGACATTGTCCGACAATTCCAATACAATATGGACATCGCTCCCTATAGAGACTCACTGTCCAATCTCAAGAAGAAACCCTCGGAGAGTTTCAGGGAGTACGCCATCAAATGGCGTGAGCAAGCATCCAGGGTCAAACCTCCGATGGATGAGTTGAAATGGTGAGCGTTTTTCTACAAGCACAAGAAGCTGATTACTTCCAGAATATGATGTCCGCCATGGGCAAACCATTCGCGGAAGCAATTAAAATTGGAGAAATGGTGGAGAACGGGTTAAAAACTAGTCATATCCTGAGCCAATCTTCCATATGAGCGACCTCTCAGGCCATCCAAAGCGGGTCCGGGGTTGCGACCAACAGGAAAAAGAAAGAAGAAGGGGCCATGATGGTTTCCGATGCTAGGAAACCTCGACAATACCCACGCCAATTTCCTAAAACCTCCAGCATTACTACCCTCACCAAGATACAGCCTATGCTTCGCCCTCATTTCCCTATGCGGTAATGAATGCTCAGCCACATCCCAAGCCGCCACAACAATACAATCAAAATAGAACTCCACCCCCGAAAAATAACCATCGTCCCCCACCTCCATATAATCAACGCCCGCCTCAAAACAGCTACCCGTACAATGCCCACCCTAGAGAGCCACCGAGGAGATTTAATTTCTTTCCCATCGGAGAGCCGTATTCCAGCCTCTTCCCAAAGTTGGTCCTGATGGGGCTCCTGCACCCCGTACCTCCAAACGGGCAGAATCCCCAATCACCATCCTATAGACGGGGTACCAGTTGTGCTTACCATTCCGGAGCAGAAGGGCACGATACGGAGGACTGCTGGAACCTCAAAAGGTCCGTGGAAAATCTTATAGAACAAAAGAAAGTGGTTTTAAGGGACGAAGAAGCTCCCAATGTGACAAATAATCCACTGCCCGCCCACAATCATGGGCCCGTCATTGGCATGATTTGCGAGGACCGAGATTTTGATCCAGCTCTAAAGGCCATCATCGCCATCGTGGATGTAGAAAGAAAACCCAAGACGGCACCCAATCCGGCCAAGGAGATGAGAAAGAGCAACCCCGTCCCCCAGGTCACGGAACAGACTGAGGCAGGGACAAACAAGAGACCCTCTAAAGATGCTGTCCCATGGGATTACCGCCGGACAGTGGTGACATACAAAGGGAAAGAGATTACAGGGGAGGCAGGCGATGTAAACTCTTCAGAGAAATACCTCGACCCGGAAAAGCTAAACAAAAGCAAGATGAAACGTTTTCCGCCCAAAAGGTCGATCAGTGCTGGAGAGGTCGAAGAATTCATCAAGAACATGAAAACCTCTGAATACGCCATAATCGAGGAGCTCAGGAAATCCCCCGCCCAGGTTTCGCTTCTGTCCTTGTTGGTGAATTCGAGCGAGCATCAAAAGATCCTGATCAAAACCCTCAATGAAGCATATGTTCCGGCCAACACCACGATCGAGAAAATGGAGAGGATGGCAGAATGATTTTTTGAGGTCAACCAGATTTCGTTCAGCAAGAATGATTTTCCCCCGAAGGGGGCCACCCACAACAAAGCTCTCCACCTAACTATTAAATGTGAAGGTTACTACGTGAAGAGAGTTATGATGGACGGTGAGTCTGGGGTTGACATTTACCCTCTATCAACCTTACAAAGAATGGAGATCGGGACTGAAAGAATCAGACCCAATAATGTGTGCGTCCGTGCATTCGATGGTATAAAAAGGGACACGATCGGGGAGATTGATCTGGTTTTGACAATCGGCGCTGTAGACTTCAAAGTAACATTCCAGGTCATGGATATGGATACTTCCTACAATTATCTCTTGGGAAGGCCTTGGATCCATGCGGCAGGGGCAGTTCCATCAACTCTCCACTAAATGGTTAAGTTCGAATATGAGGACCAGGAAATCGTGGTCCATGGGGAAGACGAGCAATCCATTTACAGGGACCCATTAGCCCCATGCCTGGATGCAAGAAAAGGCAGCGAGCACATAGTCTACCAGGCTTTCGAGATTGTGGTTGGAGACTAGCATGAGGAAGGAACCCCATGCCCTCAACCCTTCCTATCAAATGCATCAATTATGGTCACCAACGACATGATAAAACATGGGTACACACCCGAAAAAGGGCTCGGGGTGTCTTCGCAAGCCATTAAAGAACCCGTCACCTTGCCTGTCGATAAAAAGTTTTTCGGCATAGGGTTTCAAGCTACCCCAGACGATGAACAATGGGCAACGCAAGAAAAATGGTCGGGTATTGCCTCAGCCAATCCCACATATCACCGCATAATTTACCAAGCCAAAATACGTGGAAAAAGAAGAAGAGGTTTTCACGACCGAAGAAATAGAAGAAATATGCGGAGCAATGAGGCAAATGTTGTATGAGGCCCATATGGTCCAACCAAGAGAGGGCCCCAGCACTACCGAAGTACAATATATGGGACCTGATGCGAAGTTGCAAAACTGGGAGGCTACTCCATTCCCCGTCCGACAGGAGTCTCGGTAGTTCAGCTTTTGCCATCCTTTCTGCACTATGAGTTATTTCAGGGTGTAACTCAAGTTTTAAATGCTTGCCTTTAAATTGCGCTGTAAACCCTCCTATGTTCGAATCCAATGAAATGAAATCAAAATTTCATCGTCTACTATTCTTTCTGATTTTTTTTACTTGTCTTATTTTTTCAGTCCCAATAATGCGGCTTTAAAACACATGACATGCTTGCGGACTCCCTGCTCTGGTCCTAATACGTCGTTTAGCCTCGAAATAATGAATCAAGAACTGGAATACGACGAAGAAGAGGCTTTTAAGGAAATAAATCGAGAATTAGAACAATTCGAGAATAATCCTAAGCCGAATTTAAACGAAACAGAACCCGTTAACTTGGGCAGTGAAGAAGAGATTCGAGAAACCATGATAAGCGTCCATACGGATGAAAATACTAAAGACGCCTTGATTCAACTCCTATTAGAATTCAAGGACGTATTTGCTT